>MU001860.1:0-85796 GCA_010093585.1 Melanomma pulvis-pyrius CBS 109.77
CACCGACATCGATAGACCGGCCGACTTTACACAAGTCAAATCCGAGTGCGCCATTGATCGACTTCTTCTCATCAATTCAAGATAATCAGCAAACGATGGCTCAGCCTCAAACTCAGCAGTATCCTCAACAGACAGGCTTCCAGCAGACAGGGTTCGAACAGCCCGGTATGCAAATCCCACAGCAAACAGCTATGCAAATCCCACAGCAAACAGCTATGCAAATCCCACAGCAAACAGCTATGCAAATCCCACAGCAAACAGCTATGGGATTCCCTCAGCAACAGCAGCAACAATCATTCAGTCCAATAACAGGACAGGGGACTAACCCATTCGCGCACATGCAACAGGCACAACAAATGCAACAACCACAGCAACCCCAAATCCAAACCCAATTCACAGGTGCTGGATTCGGCGGCTACACACCTCAACCGTTCAACCCACAGAATTCTTCTCTCGCCTCGATACCACAGAACGGCGTTCCTAATTTCTCATCGCAGCCTCAGCAGCAACAACTACCTACTATTGCTGAACCGTTACAACCACAACAAACATCTACAAATCCGTTCCGCCAATCTACGCTACCTCCGAACTTTACAGGCGCTGCCGAACCTAAGCTCATCAGTAACCCTACTGCTCTATCCCCTTCCCTTAGCCGGTCACCGACGAACCCATTCGCAAAACACACCACCGGATTCCAGCCGCAACCGCAGATGCCGACCGGCATGTCTTCATCTCCCTTCTCCTCCGTTCCTTCCATACAAATGTCGCAATCGAATTCGCCGTTCGCGCCGCAGCAACAGCAGGACTCACCGTTTGCGCCCCAGCAACAGCAAAATTCACTATTTGCGCCGCAACAACAACCGTTGCAGCCTACGCCCACTGGGACTAATCCGTTCGCGCGAGGTCCATCCCCAATTCAAAGTAACTCGCCGGGAGGACTCACAGTGCACGCAACTGGAAGCACAAATCCATTCCGGCAAAGTGCGTTTGTGAACCAACAAACGGGTCAAGGGTGGCAGAATTCGACAGGCCAGGGCACGCTGGGCGGAATGAGCCTTGATCAGGTGCCGACGCAGAGTGTGTTTCCTAGACCGGGACAGCAGCAACCGACTGGGAATTTCATGGGCTAGAAATGGATGTTAAGAGCGAGCGTATAGGTTTCGGATCATGCAGTCATTTGAGAGAGACCGTTTGGTTATCGATCGGCACAATGGAACGGATAGGGCTTATTTATTATTAGAATTTCGGGTGCGATCTACGTTTGTGGCGTGGCGTTATCAGGGTCTCTGTCTCCTTTTCGTTTCATTTCATCATCTCTCGCTGACCTGGAGGTATCGCGTCGAGAGCTTCATTAATGAGGATATCCTACTACTGGAGAAGGAGCATGGAGATGAAGATGGGTTGGGAAGGCATGGAAGATGGATGAATGAGCGGAGGCGGAAGCTTTTGTAATTTTAAAATGACGATGTAGCGGAAAGAGTAGTTGCGTTTGGTCCTGCTTCGTGCAGATGGCGAAGGACCGAGTCTTTCTGCTGAGGAGATCAGAGGGATAGGCGATAAATCATAATCATTATTGCGAAGATGGACTGAGTATTCTTGATATTCAAAATTTTCTACATCTGGCCTAGAGAGCGACTGACAGCTGTAACGCCTTGCGGGCAGGACACTCTTTGCCTCAACACCTCACCTCCTCAGATCCTCCATACATTTTCAGCCTGTGGTCATTCGATGAATGACTACCTAAGTCAACTAAATGCCCTAAAAAATTGGAGGAGGGTTCACAAGACTCCAAAAGTCCGCGCAATCCACAGCCAGGCAGGACCATGAAGGAAGCCTCGTTGTTTCGCCTTTCAAGGCACAGAAAAGCCATCATCACCCTCATCCTCACACGCGTCAAGCATCGTCGCAATATTACAAATGACCTCTGAGGAACAGTCATAGACGGCTGCACACGAGACCACCCGAGGCGGTTCGCTGACCTGAGACAGGCACGGAGGCTAGGCTGGGTAGGTGACGAGTAGGGCGCGTTGAACAAAGACTGCATGCAGCCTGCAAGGTCCCGTCCCGCCGCTCGTCATGTAATATCTCCGTGGCGATGGCGATGGCGATGGCGATGGAAAGTGCATTCGGAAGGCGGTCTGGGTTCAAGTGGAACGAGGCTCTGTTGAAACTGTACAGCCTGGTTGACCGCCGCATTACATCACCACCACACCCTTTCAGATGTACAGCCTCCTCCGAAACCAAAGGTCGAGATCAGGTGTTCAGAGTCGGATTTTGCTTTCAGTGCAAGCGGTCTGGGGGAGTCGATGGCAATAACTCGACAGATGAAGTCTGCCTCGTCGACGAAGCTACCCCTTAGCAAAAGGTGGTATTTCTAGCACGGCTCGAGTTGGGTGCATTTTCAGGCGATGAATCAACATAGTTGCATGACTGCCACGCGTCGCCGTCATCCAAAACAAAAAGGGCGCATCTTTGGAGAAGAATGCTAAACGCAAAGGCGCATTATTCATCAAGGTGGCAGGCACAGGCACCCATACTGCTCCCCCGGACGGACTGGTAGGAAAGAGTCGACTTCGGCCCCCAAACCACTTCATTAATCATCCACCCTCCTTCACTGCCTTGTTGTGGCGGCGAGAACCTCAGCTTGCATGACCCCTCCATCTCCTACTGCTCCACCCCGCGGGTTTATCACGAGCCACATTGATCCCTCGGACTTAGCACTTTTCCACCTGTGGCTCACATCAGGCACCCAACTTGAAGGGCATGCGGTGAGAATGTCTCCGCGCGGGAGTGGCCGGTCGAATGACAGCGCCCCGTTTGCTGCCCAGCCACACACTACGCCACAGTGCATGTTCGCATGGTGTGCAACTATGAGGCGCGTGCGCGAGGCGTAGTATAGCGGCGAAGGAAAAGAGGAAAAATGTGGCTCTTGTAGGCAAGTGAGACAGTGGTGTGTCTGTTAGTTATAAGGAATCTTGGAGACGGTGTTCTGGTCTTTTCTTCTCTTCTCTTGCACCATCTATCTTTCAGTCAAACTTCGACAACTCTTTCATCCGTCTCTCAAAGCAACTGTAACCATCCCATCATTCTAAGCATCTCAACCTACCGCAACCAACCAAAACATCAAAGCACAACCAGAATGTCTTACCTCCACTACACCCGCGAGCGGGAACGGGAGCACTCTCCATACACTGCCTCCGACGCATACTACTCTCGCCCCCTCGTCCGTCGTAACTCTAAGCGCCAACGCGTGGATCTATACTCGGACGATGAATACGATGACTACCCGTACGCAAGCACGCCCGCACCAGTCGTCCAACCCGTAAAGCCATCCCGCTCTCTGACCATCCGCCAACCAAGCCAACTGGAGAAATACAACGTGTGGTCGTACACCCCAAACGAGAATTCCCGCGCCCATGACCGCTACGACGACAATCAAGATGGCCTTGGTCAGAGATACAAATACACGACCACCACCTCGCACAAACACTACGTCCCGCGCGCCTCATCCCGACCCATCGTCCTACCAAGCGATGACGAGGACGACGACGACCGACATGAGCGTGAGTTCAGGCTTAAAGTCAAAGCCAGCTTCGGCCGCCCCAAGACCTCGCTGTCCCGTTCCAATTCTATTTCCCACAACGCATATGAGCAGGCCCAGAAGGCCATGGCATGGTCGGGCGATCTGTTTAAGAGGAGGGAGAAGTGGGAGGGCGTGGATTATGAGAGTAGGGAGCGGAGCCGTGGGTCGGAGACGAGAGGGTTCTGGGAGGATGAGCCAAGGGCTGTGGAGAAGGATGTGAGGTTTCGCAGGATCAAGAGGACGAGAACGGATGAGTGGAGGCCGTTGAGTGGGTTCAGGAGGGGTTGAGCTGGGGCTGATGGGGTGTTGGACGGGGGTGCGACTAGATTGACTGATTTCTTTTGACTATAGTCCATCTTACGGCGTTTGATATTTCGCATGGCAGTTGTGGGATTGGCTTTGGGTTTGGGGGTTATGGCGATTAGATCAGGCGGTAAGGGCCCAATATGGAATGCATATGGAATTGGATCAGTAGATACTCAGATACCCAGATACCCAGATCGACAGTAACGAAGTTACGAATGTAATATAGCAAAGGAATATGCGCGCCTACCTCTGTGCTCAAAGTCTTCATTGTGATCGGCTCATGTTGGTATATCTTCTCCTCTCGTAGCCTAATTTCCTTTGCGGGCTGATGTTCATATCGACGCAAAACCCATTCGAGGGCACCCCAGTCTTATAAAACGATAGCTGGGTAAGTGTGTGTCTTCACCCCTCGCACTCGGTCTCGCACTCTCCACCTGAAACGAAGTTTCGATCTGCAACACGGACCATACACATGCAGCTCCAACACGTCAAGCTTTCTTAAGGACTAAACACACATCGGGCCGTTGCTCGCTTCTTCCCATCCACATATCTTCCGCGACGCCTCCATCCGGCGCTTTTACATCGAGGCTGCTAGTCCCAATGCGAGACCCAGAAAGTGGGAGGGGTCTCGACGGCAAGTCCCGACGAGACGGCGGGCGTGTAACCCGTCGGTCTAATCTGGACCAAGCTATGTGAAACTTTGGGATGTGGTGTTGGGTGTTCGCATTCGGACCATCTTACACTGCCCTACAGCGATCGACGGAGCGCGTCGTGCTTTGGGCGCTAGACGCAGGAGCGGAGCAGACGCTTGCGTGCAGATGCGAAGGAGAGTGTTAAATAAGGGTCCTGAGATCCGCTCCATGTCTTGAGGGCCACACCTGTTTGCCGAGTCCCAAAGCTCCTTTCCTTATTGTATTCCTTATTGTACCTCCGTGCTAGATTTCCTGAGCAGCGCTGGTCCCCTTCGGCATCGTTTGCGTCTGTGTCGGGAGTTGATCTTCCCTCGCTTCTGGTTCGACTCGACTCTTTCACTGTCGAATTTCGAATTCTCATCCCCGAATCACGCTAGAACATGGAGGCCAACGTGAATACGACGTCGTCGTCGGCTATGAACAGCACCGCGAGTGCAGAAGCCACAGCCGCAGCCCATGCCCTCGGACTCTGGCAATACAAGCCCTCGCTCGTCGGGGCCGTGGTCGGGGCGTCGGTTTTCGGGATCCTGACTGGAGCGCATGGCTGGATGTTCTGGAAGAAGAGGAATAAGATGTGCATCATGTTTATTTTGGGAGCGTTCAGTGAGTTCTCCTCCTCTTGTGGCCCCTATCCCTCTCCTTCTCGTTCTATTCTCGTCATGTCGCTGTACTAACGAGGGGGATGTAGACGAACAAGCGGGCTACATCGCTCGCTGCCTGGCACACTTCAAGACTGCTTCGCCCATGTTCTACTCTATCCAGAGCATGATGATTCTTATCTCGCCCATCATGATCGCGGCCAGTGTTTACATGGTGCTGGCGCGCGTGATGTGCATGGTGGGTGGCGAGAGTCGGTCGCCGGTGCCTCCACGGCTGTTCAACAAGATTTTTGGCGGCGTCGATGTCCTGTGTCTTTTGATGATCAGTGTGGGCGGTGTGATTGGCATGGACCCGAGGAATACTGTGGGCACGAAGGTATGTACCGTCCTCTCCTCTCTCCTCTTTTCCTGGGATTGTCTGTCTGGGGGTTTGCTAATGCGTGCGTAGGTCCTGCTAGGCGGCCTGGGAATCCACATGGCGCTCCTACATGTCTTCATCGGGATCGCCATCTTGTGGCATCGCCGCGTCAAGAGCAATCCAACTGCAGAGATGAAGATGTTGGATGGGGTTCTGTCATCGAATATGCGGTTTCTATATGCGGTTTCTGGGCTTTTGATGCTGAGGACGGGGGCTAGGTTTGGGGAGTATTATTTGGGCCGTGTAAGTGACCTCCTTTTTTATTTATGTATCGTGGCTAACGAGATCATAGGGTTCTTTCCTCCAGACCAACGAGTTGCCGTTTTATCTGTACGATATGCTTCCGGTTACGGTTGTGCTGGCGATAGGTCTGAAGTGGCATGGAGAGGATTTGAGGAATTATGAGGAGAGAGGCATGATTGAACTGCAGGAGTATAATGAGGAGGGGAAACGCTGAAGGAAGAGAAAGTATCTTTGAAGGAATGAGATGAAAGATAGCATGGAATAGAGTGAAAGATTAGATAGAAGGCCGGTGGTGGCTGTGTTGCTGATGACATCTCTTTTCTCTCTTTTAGGTACTTTGGATTCAGGGATCCCGCGCAAGAGATTTTTGGTAAATACATTAAGACTTAGTTGAGCTAAGTCCATCCTTTTGTCATCTAGATGAAATTGCCATATTGTCTAAGACCCTCGCTTGGAGGTTGAGGTAGTGACGTTGAGGAGGGGGCAAGACCAACCACATATAGATAACCCATGATGTGTAGTTACCCCGCAAGCTGGTCCGGACGAATTGCTTGATGAGGCCTGGAGAGAAATAAGCATCATCCCGTCCGCGCCTTGCGATGGAGGTGGCTGATGCTTGGCGGAGGCCCTAATCTCGCGAGCCTCGGTTCAGCCAACCCTGTCAATTGTCTCCGCCAACGGTCCGGACAGGCACGTCTATGCCTTCTCGTCATGCTGATTCTTCTTGTCCTCGTTTCGTTCGGATGATACCCTCTTCTCCCTCCTCTACCTTTTAAAGTTTGTACTGCTGTTATTTGTGCCCCCCCTGGCGATGCAAAGTAAGCTCCTCACACGATGGTCGCATGACAAGCATCACTAACAGCTCACTCGCAGCGCTTCCTTATGCTATCCCCGCTGCGGCGGCTGGCCTCGCGTACTTCGATGGCCGCCATGGCCTCTTCAACGACTTCAGCTTCATCTCCTCGTTCGTTAAGGCTACCGTCTCGAGCGTCCTCATCGAAAAGCGCGACCAGCTCAACCTCTTCTACGTCCTCGAAGCCCACGCGCAGTCCTCGCTCGCCAATCACACATTCATAATATTCGGCGGGCGGAGCTGGACGTATGCGCAGGCGTACGAGATAATTCTCAAGTATGGGACGTGGCTGAAGAGCAGGAACGTGCAGAAGGACGAGATTGTCGCAATGGACTTTGTCAACTCGGACGTTTTTATCTGGGTCTGGTTTGGGCTGTGGAGTATCGGAGCGAAGCCAGCGTTCATCAATTACAACTTGACGGGGAATCCGCTGCTTCACACCATTCGGACGTCGACTGCGCGGTTGATCCTGGTGGATCAAAATGCAAAAGACAACTTCTCTGAGGAAGTCATGGCCGAACACGGTTTTGCTCCCCGGCCACCTGAAGACGGACTTCCGGAAGGTAGACAGGCAAATTATGGTTTCGATAATGACCCAAGTCTGATTCCGTCGGCGATCAAGAATAGGACCCGTGCTCCCGCACCTCGGGCTCAAACATCGGAAGACGTTTCATCAACGAGCCGAAAGTTGGAGATCATCTTCTTCGACAAGGGCTTGGAAGAACATATCTTGTCTCTCGCCCCATCCCGGGTACCCAACTCCGAACGCGGCGGCCAGAAACGGGACAGCATGGCAATGCTGATCTACACTTCAGGCACCACAGGCCTCCCGAAGCCGGCCGTCATGAGCTGGGGCAAGGCCAACACAGGTGGAAGATTTATAGCTGGATGGGCCCCCCTAAAGAAGAACGATATTATGTATACCTCGATGCCGCTATATCATTCATCTGCTTCTGTTCTGGGCGTTTGCGCCACGCTACGTGCGGGTACAACAATTTGCTTGAGTAAGAAGTTTAGTCACAAAACTTTCTGGCCAGAAGTGCGTGCATCTAGAGCGACCATCATTCATTACGTCGGAGAAACATGTCGATATCTACTCTCCGCACCGAAATCGCCCCTCGACAAGGAACACCACGTGCATACGGCTTTCGGCAACGGCTTGCGACCTGATGTATGGCAGCCTTTCAAAGACCGCTTCAACATCGCGACAATCTGCGAATTCTACTCTGCTACTGAAGCACCTGCGGGCATGTTCAACCGCAGCACAAACTCCTTTAGCGCGGGCGCGGTTGGTAAAAACGGCACCCTCACAACACTGCTCTTGGGGAGCACTCTTGCTGTCATCCGCATGGATCCCCAATCTGAGCCTCCAGAACCGCTGAAGGACCCGAAAACAGGCCTCTGCCAGATCGCCGACTGGAACGAGCCCGGAGAACTACTCTACAAACTTGATGCAGCAAACATATCTGGAAAGTTTCAGGGGTACTTCGGCAATAACAAGGCTACCAATTCAAAGGTTCTGAGAGATGTGAAGAAGAAAGGGGATGCGTACTTCCGGTCTGGCGATCTAATCAGATGGGACAATGAGAACAGATTCTGGTTTGTAGACAGGATCGGCGATACTTTCCGCTGGAAGGCGGAAAATGTGAGCACAGCCGAGGTCGCAGAGGTCATTGGAAAACATGACTCGATCGAAGAGGCGAACATCTATGGCGTTCTCGTCCCCGGGCACGACGGAAGAGCAGGATGCGCCGCTCTTGTCTTGAAAAGGGGAGATGGTAAAACGGAAGACGATGGTGCCCTTGTGCCGCATGCACAGACACTGAAGAGTTTGGCAGACCATGTGAAGAAAGACTTGCCTTCATTCGCGGTCCCGCTATTTTTGAGAATAACCAAGAATATGCACACTACGGGCACAAATAAACAGCAGAAACATGTCCTTCAGAAGGATGGGATTGAGGTTGAGAAGGTGGAGGAGAGTGGGGATGCGCTGTTTTGGTTGAAGGGGGGGACTTATAAACGATTCTCGAAGAGGGATTTGGAGAGGATTCAGGGTGGGCAGGTAAGGCTGTAGGGACCAATATTGATGATGTGAATGCAATACTATCACCTTTAGTTTGGTGCACGGGTGTATCTGACAGACACAGCAGAACTCGGTTGATGGCTTTATTCTTAGACTGAACATTAGTCCCCACCAGGGCTGCAATTCTCGCAACGATCGAGGATAAGTCTCGACAAGTCGTGAATGCAATAGACTGGGCAACTATCCCCTTTTCGCTCTAGCATTTGATCCGCGCTTTCGCGTCATAGCCGCGAAGTCACAAGGCAGCACCGCGCATCCCCAAAGCATCCCCCGCGTCGAAACTGCTGCCAGTCGATGGACCACTCACCTGAGCAGCCGCCATGGGTGTCACCGGCCTCTGGACCGTCCTCCAGCCTTGCGCCCGCCCCATCAAGATCGAAACGCTGAATAAGAAGCGGCTAGCCGTCGATGCGTCCATTTGGATCTACCAGTTTCTCAAAGCCGTGCGCGACAAGGAAGGAAATGCGCTGCGCAACAGCCATATCGTTGGCTTCTTCCGCCGAATATGCAAGCTGCTGTTCTTCGGGATTAAGCCCGTCTTCGTTTTCGACGGTGGCGCACCGGCGCTCAAGCGGCAGACGATCAATAACCGCAAGTCGAGGCGGGAGGGCAGGCGCGAGGATGCTGTGAGGACCGCCGGCAAGCTTCTGGCACTCCAGATGCAAAGGGTGGCCGAGGAAGAAGAGAAGAAGAGGAAGAATGCGGCTCGACATCCGCGCGAGGAGCCGGAGGAGGAGATACCAGAGAACCTCGTGTATGCAGAGGAGATTCTGCTGACGGAAAAGGAGCGTCAACAGAACCGCAAGTTCAAGAAGAAGGACCAGTACCATCTTCCTGATCTTGGTGCATCTCTGGCGGAGATGGGTGGTCAGAATGACCCAAGGATAATGTCGCTAGAGGAGCTCGAGGAGTATGCGCGGCATTTCGATAGAGGCGAGGATATCAACGTCTATGATTTCTCTAAAATCGACTTCGATAGTCCGTTCTTCGTCAGCCTGCCAGCTTCGGATCGATACAATATCCTCAATGCAGCAAGACTGAGAAGTCGGCTGCGAATGGGGTACTCCAAGGATCAACTGGATATCATGTTCCCGGATAGAATGGCCTTCTCTAAATTCCAGATCGAGAGAGTCCGTGAAAGGAACGATCTCACGCAGCGCTTGATGAACCTAAATGGCATGGTAGACGATTCCATGTTCGGCCCTAATAGTACAAATCGGGTCGCTGGTGAGAAGGGCAGAGAGTACGTGCTTGTCAAGAACGATGGCGTCGAAGGTGGTTGGGCCCTCGGAGTTGTGACAAATAAGGATGAGGGAAAGGTAAATAAGCCAATTGACGTCGATCGACCTCCGCTTCCGGATGATGAAGACGAGGAGTGGGAAGATGAGGACGATTTTGAAGATGTCCCTATTGAGGGCTTGAATCGGCTGCCCAAAGCGAAGCCTGGCGTATCTGCTGAAGACAAGGAAGGCCGAGAGTTCATTGCGAAAGAGCTGGCGAAGCGGCGCCGAAAAGTTTATGACTCGAGGAAGCAAACATCCCCGAAAGTGAAACCGCGGAAAACAGCGTCCATGAATCAAGACCCAGATTCCCTCTTCCTCGCTGAGGACAACGAGGTCGAGATCGAGAACGAAGACTGGGAAAACGTTCAACTTGGCGAACATGATGACCTCTTTGAAGACGAAGGAGAAAAGATAGATGAAGAGGAGCAGCAGCTTCGAAAAGCTATTGCTCTATCCTTACAGTCGGACGGACAAGGGCAGGCAGAAGAGCCAGAAGACGCGGAAGAAGACATTTACCGAGAAGTCTTCCAACAAGAACGGGCACGGGAGGGCAATCCCTTCGAACGTGCCACCGGATCTGGGCTTGCTGCCATCGCACGTACGGCAAACCAGCAAAGCAGAAAGCTTGTTCCCGCAGGACCGTTCAATGAAAGTGACAGTGACGACGATATGGACCTACAAGCAGCGTTGGCAGAGTCAAGGAAATCGAAACGAGCTACCGCCGCAGTGCGGCCAACCTCTAAAGCGCCTCTACCAACCCCCAAGGCAACCCCAAGTGCAACAAATGCCCCTGGCTTCGATGGGCCTCTACCGTTTGAGAAGCTCAGTTTGGGTAACTCCATTCTGGGAAAGAAAAAGATGCAAAAGATAGAAGAGGCAAACGCTGGTGGGTTTGAGAAAGACTCGGGACCAGAAAAGAAGCAGTCCGCTGAACCATTACCGCCGTGGTTTTCTGGGGAACGAGATATTCACGATGATTTAACAGCTCAAAGGGAGGATGGGAAGAAAGATTGGGAGCAAGCTCACAAGGATAATGAAGCGCAATTCCAATTCCAGCCTCTATCCCGCTTGCGTAAACAGGATACTCGCGAAGTTATCGACTTAGATGCTCCGTCGACACAAGAGAAAGTAAAGGAGGCCCTTGTAATTGATTCAAGCGAGGACGAAGATAACATGGAGATGGAGGATGTTCTAATCGAAGCTCCGAAGCCGACGATGGGAGATCTTGCGAGCGAAGATCGAGCTGATCCACCTCGGATGCTACCTGAGGCCCAGGAATCACCTCCGCGGCTTGAGGCAATAGCTAAAGATAGGACTCCTTTTGCTGATGATTCCGAGGATGAGCCAATTGAATGGTCTGAGAGCGAGCCAGAGCTGGAAAGGCCAGCTAAGTTAGGATCAAAGCCAACACAAGGACCCGAGAAGGCTATTCCGCAGACCTCAGAATCACCATCGCCTGAATTTGAGGACGTGCCAATGCTTGAAGACCCTTCTCCTGAATCACGACCTTTGAACTCTCCCTCGCCGGAATTCGAAGATGTGCCTATAATCACGGGGCCACCGTCTCGTCCGCGTCGAGCGTCATCACCAGCGGAGCTCGAAGGTCCGGATGATCTTCTCATACCAGTTGGCTCTTATAGTGGTGTTGCAGAGGACGATGCTGTTTTCGAGAACGCCGACAACGACTCTGATCAGTACTCCGATCCTGAAGATGCTGAGCTCTTCGCGTCTCTGGCCGCGGAAGCTGAAGAGCACTCGCGTTTCGCACAGGAACTCAACAATAACACCACTGCGCCCATCAATTTCGATCAGGAACTAAAGCAACTTCGTGCCCAGCAAAAGAAGGACCGGAGAGATGCCGATGAAGTGACTCAGACCATGATATCAGAGTGCCAACATCTCCTCACTTTGTTCGGCCTTCCGTACATTACCGCCCCGATGGAAGCAGAAGCCCAGTGCGCTGAATTAGTGGATCTAGGTCTCGTCGACGGCATTGTAACTGACGACTCCGACACATTTCTCTTTGGCGGGACGCGCGTGTACAAGAACATGTTCAACGCTGCAAAGTTCGTTGAATGCTATCTAGCCAACGATTTCCAATCCGAATTCTCTCTAACCCGCGACAAACTAATTGCCGTTGCACAACTCCTTGGCTCCGATTACACCACCGGAATCCCCGGCATCGGCCCCGTCACAGCGCTTGAGATTCTGTCCGAGTTTTCGGACCTGCAGAATTTCAAGGACTGGTGGGCTGGCGTGCAAAACGGCAGCATATCAAAAGAAAACGACAAATCCTCGCAATTCCGCCGGCGCTTCAGACGCACACAAAGCGCGAAACTCTTCCTCCCCACAAACTTTCCTGATCCACGTGTCGCCGAAGCCTATCTAGAGCCAGACGTAGACAAAGATCCGCAGCCATTTCAATGGGGCGTCCCCGATCTAGATGCTCTGCGCACTTTCCTCAGTTCCCAGATTGGATGGAGCTGGGAGCGCACGGATGAGGTTCTCGTCCCGGTTATCAAGGATATGAATAGGAGAGAGAAGGAGGGCACGCAGAGCAATATTACGAGATACTTTGATGGTGCCGTTGGGGTTGGCGCTTTTGCGCCGAGGGTGAGGGATGGAGAACAGGGGGGTCCGAGTGGAAAGAAGAGAGGGAAGGGTGCCGCCGGGAAGAGACTGGGAGCTGCATTGACGAGGCTCGCAGAGAGGGACAGAGAGAGTAGGGGGGAAGGTGAGCAGGAGGATGTAGGGGATAATGTAGTGGCTGTTGATGATGAAGCGGAGTCGACAGGAGGAGCTGCGAAACGGAAGAAGCGGAAGGTTGTTAAGAAAATGGCTGCTGTTGAGGAGACTCGGGATGGCGATGATGATCTGTATGCTGAGCCAAGGCCAAAGAAGAAGACGAGGAAGTCGAGGAAGGAGAAGGCGATTGTGTAAATATATCAGGATTATGACAACGCAATGAAGATTTTGGAGAACCTAAAACGAGATGTTTGGATATCTGTCCTCAATTCAAGCACCTTTTTGCTTCCATGTACTTGACACATTTTGGCCAGGCTTCGCTACAAAATTCAAAGATGTTAGGCAACCGCAGCCTCAAGAACCCAGCTGAAAATAAACCCAACATCGGCTAACCCATCTCAGCTACACTCGTCGTTCACAGCCTCGACCTTCAGACTTATGCAACACGCACCCTCTCTCTCATACGCCATGCGCCCTGTTCCCTATTCCCTTACCGTCCCGACTTTTCCACTCCATCTCTGAGCTATCCATTCATCCTACTTCCTTTCCTTTCCTCTCCTTCCCATCCTTCCTTCCCACCTCACCACCAGCCAGACCCAGCCAAACCCACCCTCGGACCCAACCCGAAAAAGAAAAAGAAAAAAGAAATGCCAACCCTCAATCTCCTCCCCCCATTCCTCGCCCGCTTCTTCCTCGTCCCCAACCCCCCACTCCAACCCCCTCCCCCCCTCCCCCCCGCAAAGACCCCCGGAGGATACTCCCGCTCCCCAGAACCCGCGCCCCAGCCCATGGTCGCGCCCCGCGCCCTATCCCCGTACCCGACGCCCAGCTCGCCAGACCCGTACGCCGTGCAAGCCTCGTCGCCGCTGTTTGCGAAGCTGCCCCGCGAGCTACGCGACGTGGTCTGGGGGTATGTGCTCGGCGGGCGCGTTGTGCACATGAACTGGGGGGTGGGCAGTGGGGAGGGGGGCGGCGGCGGTGGGGGAGGCGAGGCGCGGATTAGACAGCTGAGTGGTGAGGTTTGTGTTGGGTCGACGCATGTGTGTGGGTTGTGTTATAGGAGGTGGGGCACGAGGTCGCTCCGTAAGGGTAGAGATGGGGTTGTGGGGGTGAGGGAAGTGTTGGGAATTTGTAGGGCTGTGTGAGTTTCTTTATTTATTTATTCCTCTTCTTTGTATCTGTCTAGACTTGTTTCAGGCTTAGAGTTGAGCTATGGAGCATGTGGAGGCTAGAAAGTGGCATGTTGCTAATATATACGTGCTTAGGTACTTTGAAGCCGTCGCGGTGCTGTATAGCGCCAATACGTTTGATTTTACAGACACGTGGCCATATGCGGATTTTAGGTATTTGACTTGGAATGGTATGTGTGCATTGCAAAAACATTCCTTCCATCTCTCCCCTTCTTTTCCTTGACATCTACATGGCGTTATTATCATGCCACCAACACCAACCATTCTCATTTCCATGCACACCAAAAAGGCCGGAGTCGGGCACATCTCAAGAGCTGTAAACGAGCTAACCACATCTCCCAGTCCCCATATCATCCCTCCTTCACATAACCTCCCTCAACCTAACCTGCAACGACATCCCCTACCCCACCGCTTTATCAGCCCCAGCCGCCTTGCCCCTCTCTTCCACCGTCTTCCTCTCCCTCCCCCATTGGTACACAGTCTTCAAAACCCTCTCCCTCCTCAAAGGCCTGCGCAATCTCCAAATCAAACTGGTATTCGCACGAGCCGCCCCAAACACGGCACACCTAACGCCAGAAAGAGCCCAGGAGGCGGAAGATGAGTTGCTAGCGCCGCTCAGACAGCTGGATTACATCGTCGGGATGCGGAGGCGAGAGGCGGTGGGTTTCGAAGTCCTGCTGCCGGAGATGTGTAGAGGGCAGGGAGAGGTGGCGGGGGAGTTGAAGATGGTGGGATGGACGGTTGTTGGGGATTGAGGAATTGCTCAACTTGGGGCGGGGAGGCGTGGATGGTATGCGTGGAAAAAAGGATTGTGTGCTAATGGAGAGATTGAACTTTGTCCGAAAGCTACAAGAAGAATATTAAATACCTATGTGATGTTCGAAACAAATGCAATGCTTTTCGCTTGTCTAAGTGAACTTTTATTTTCAGACTCATGATCGCCCCCTCCGTCTGACTTCTGCAGAGTTGACTCCCTTTTCTAGAAGCTCTTCTGGATCTGAATCTCCGCTTCCCTGCCTATTCCGTAGACCTTCCATCGAAACCGGCGGCTGCTCATTACGCAGCTTTCCATTCGGCGATTTCATCTTATGCATCTCAAGCTCCAGCGTCCTCGTCAACCTCTGCAGAAGCCACTGTGCTTCTGATGTATTCCCCATCAAGGGACTGCGAATGCCAAGCCAACTCCAGGTAAATCGATCGTCATTCTCGTCTTTGCCTCCGTCTGCGGCGCCGAGATCAGGACCTTTCTGCTTGCTGCGTTTGTTTTCTACTCGGGGTTTTCTGTGCCGGGAAGAATCGTCTTCGTCTAACCCAATCAAACGAAGATAGTACGACCACTCTTGATAGGTGTATTGCTTAGGTGGTGAAACATTGGCGTCCATCATAAGTTGGCGAATCTCCTTGGCTAAAACGTAATGGTAGAAATGGATATCTCTCTCGATGGTATCTCCATGCTCAGCCGCTTCTTCTGCTTCTCCAAGTTCTTCGTCTTCAATATGTTCCGCCAGGCGGTCGAGTGTCGTTTGCTTGGATGATTCAGGTGTTGGGTTCTTTTCATTATCTGGCCTGTACAGCTTTCCAAACTGCAACCTCTTGAGCGCAATCTTGAATGTAGCATATACACCTTTTTCGTCAGGCAGAACCGTGAGTGAACCTAGCCAGATAGTCAAGTCCTTGAATTCTTTGATGACCGTGTCTCCCATGTTGCTAATGAGAATCGTAAGAGTTGGAACAGCTAGCAAACTCCAGAAGACGAAGAATGCTTTCGCAGAGTTGCTCGAGATGGTGAAGTCGCCGTATCCAATGGTCATTAGCGAAGTATATGCAAAGTACAGAGAAACAAAATAGCTCCAGCCTTGCGGTTTCTCTGCGTTCATGAAAACGACGGCTCC
Organism: Melanomma pulvis-pyrius CBS 109.77; assembly: GCA_010093585.1. Taxonomy (NCBI): domain Eukaryota; kingdom Fungi; phylum Ascomycota; class Dothideomycetes; order Pleosporales; family Melanommataceae; genus Melanomma; species Melanomma pulvis-pyrius. Next base: position 15,888 of record MU001860.1, read on the forward strand.
CACTAGCCACAATAGCATGGCAGCCGTAGACGATATTGCCAGTGCAGTATATCTCCGGTTTCGCTCTGCCTTCTCTTGCACCCGTCGCATCACCCGAAACTCTTGTTCCCGCCTTTGAGATTCCGTTAGGCCTTTTTCCGAGAAGTCGATCTTTTCAAATATTCCCACTCTAATAGTTCTTCGATCCATGTTGACAGATTTGATGACCTTTTGTCTTTTTGTTTCTCTAAATCGTGCGGACAATTTTGCCTTTCCTCGTTCGAGCACAAGGGACCGAATAGAGCTCACAACCAGACCCACCATGACTATCCCACCAATCGCAAAGGGAAATAGTAATGATCGACCAGTGTGAGTCGTCGGCACAAACTCGCCTCCAATACCAATAGTCAACAAAGTGAAGTCAGCCCAATAGACCGCATCCAAAAATTGCCAGCCCTCGACGGTCGAGAAAACCAAGGCTCCCAGAAGAAGATAAACCACAAAACCAATTGTTTGCAGCATCAATGTTCTCTGGCTAGGGGTAAGTCGGAACTCCTTTGGATAGTGGCCTTGGTGTGCCCCGATCACAGTCACAACCATCAAGGAGGCGATGATGAAGTATATTCCTGCAGCCATAATTCCGTAATAGAAAGCCTGGGTAAGAGCGTGTTCCTGCATTGGCTGAATGCGAAAAATGGAGGTCGAGGCGATGGCCACCAGAATAATGAGGAGGAAGGAGCTCATGAACCAGCTAATGATGGTGATGGGTTGGGCGATTGCGAAGGAAAGGCGTCGAGCCATGTTCAAAAGTAATGACATGTTGGCGATCAGGGCGAAGACGAGGGATATCGAGTTGATAGCTATCAGCCTATGCATCGCACATTAGCAGAGTGTCTAAGTTCGCCAGTAAGAGGACGCCACAAAATATCGCTAAGAATCGACATTCAGACTCACCATTTCGGATCCTCCACCTTGATCCCATGACCCTCGTCCGTCCCAGGTGGTATATACACCCTCCACTTCTCCACGAGTGCACATACGCTGAACGCATTCGCCATAGGCCCGAATGTTCCGGCGATCAACGGACACGCCGTGGACGCAAACCACCATCGACTATCCACATCAGTCAGACACATTTCCCCCTTAACAAATACCTCAACATCTGAAACTTACCTTGGATCTAGAAAGTCGTCCTCCTCCTTCTGCGCCTCGTCATGTCTGTCCTGCTGGTCAGTATTGCGCTCGACATCCTGCGCAGCCTCCTGCGTTGCGCCGTCGAGTTCGAGGTCGTTCATGACGGCAGTTGTGATTGACAGCAGCACTCAAACAAAGCAAAATGGACAGAATGTGGAGGAGCGGCGTGCATACTCGACTGACAGTAGCAGTTGGAGTTATGAAGGAGAGGAGGCGCAGATAAACAAGGAAGTGCACGGGACCTCGAAGTAAATCGCGTCGGCGAAGAGGAATGACGTTGGTGGTCATCACGCGCGGCACGCGGCTAGAGTCGCTAAGGCCAACCTTGGAACAAGCTCCCCTGCCATCCATGCACTGTCATGGTGGTTTCCGCATCCGGGGCACTTGGCAGATGCTTCGAACCAACGTCAGTTGGTGATCGCACGAATGAGAGATGGGCGCTGGAGATTCCCGAATCGTATTCATCTATCTGAGCAATTCGAGTAACTTCTATACTCATGTGTGAGGAAAGCGTCCATGGGTAGCTGCAAAAGTATCATCTGTGGCAATCACATCAATGTGCGAAAGAGCTTTGGTGTTTAAGGGCTTGTTTAGACCTGGGGGTCTGGAACGGATTCAAAAAGATACACAATAATCCTGAGTCGCAGAAGGCGTGTAGGATCTGTTTAGAAATTCCTGCATTTGCTAAAGCCAATTGAAGAGATGGTAATGATCACCCCCTCGATCAGACAGTCGTGTACATCAGTCTTGAGAGCCGGATAATGCCCTTCATTTTGGAGGCTCTTCGAATACTGAATAGAGATGATTGTAGTGCCAATTAGAGAAGACGTGTTCCGTTTAAGAGCCCGTGTATGATCATTGTACCGCGCACATTGACCTTGAAGTGGGAGAGACCGCCTGCAATTCGAACATTTAGTAGGCATCTTGAAGGAGATGATGGTGGTGCTAGCTGGGAGAGCATGCGTGCATCTTCCCAGACCATAGGCTCATAGATGCAAATTGATAGAAGACACTCTCTGTCGTAGAAAGATGAGTCTGCGCACTAGAAGCAAGCCATGCCTAGAGGCATTCCAATACCAAATAGTTGTTCGATTGCGAAACCCCGGGCGCTGTGAGAAAAAGAGCTCCAGAATGTATCCTTGAGATGCGCAGAAGACTGCAAATGTAGCCAACAATCTAACCCCATCAATGAGGCAACCAGACTCAAAAATTGTGATGAGGTATTTCGTTATTGGTGGGTCACTCTGGTCGTTTCACTAATCGTACTTCGCAATAATAGTGCGCGCCCTCGACCGCCTTAATTGACCGCCTCCCTCGACCCCTCCAACAACGCAACCACTTCCTGCTCTTGCCTTTGCTACTGTATATAAATAATTAATTCACAAATTCCCTCGTCTTCGGACACCCCCGTCTTCCGAGACGAAACTATTGTAAGTTCAAAATTTTCAATTGTCTGTATTCGATCAAAAGGAACTGCTCGTTAATTTCCTTCCACCTACCTTGAGGTCGTCGGTGGTTTTTTGCTCCTTTTTTTAGACTTTCGTGTATGTTAGGAGTTCGAGTCGGTCGGGTGATGTTTTCTGTGTGGCCTTTATCTTTTTCCGCCCTTTCTTTTAGGTATTCCTGCGCTGTGGGCGAGATGCCGAGCATGCTGAGGCTAGCCAGAGAAAGCATACAGTGAAAAATGGAAACCCCTCTCGGACACGGATATCCCTCTACTATATATCGTGCCGTGTCCTTGCACTTTCTTTGTAAATTTGCGTGCTTTGTGTTGTGCAAATGCCTCGCCGACTCTCACTCGGGCACCCCGACCCATCCCCGAACACCCACCACACCACTGCAACAACCAACCCATTCATGGATAGGAACAGTCCTAGGTGAGCAGGCATGCCATGTTGCAGCGCCCATCTCTTCACATATTATTTTGCATCCTCGCACATCCCGATCTCCCTAGAGACGAGAACCCGACATGAACGCGACCGTAGCCCCCCATCTCCTAATCAAGCGGAATTGAGGCACGCTCGATGTTGTCACTACCGAGAGAGAGGACCTCCTGGAGTAAATTTGAGGTAGCTCTTTGTCTTCCTGCTCATACTGGTGACAGCGGAGGCGGAGACCGCGACAACGACGGGGACGGAGCTCCGCAGCTGAGCGAATCCCACAACAGCGTCTCGACAGCACGCCTTGGAAGCATGCCTTGCTCCTTCAACCAGTGCAAAAAGGCCTTGATCATTCTTGAAGCCTCGGACAAGGGCACACGGTATGTTTCTCTTCATCGTGGAGACATTTGCGGGGTGGCCTTCAACACCGCTACAGGTTCTTAACTTGCGTCTGCCCGAGACACACGACACCTCTGTCAACTGCAACACCTTCATCACCTGCAACACTTCCATCAACTGCGACACTCCTATCAGCAACGCCCCCATGCAAGAGCAGGCGCAGGGGGTCAGAGCATACGACACCCCTCGCTGTCCACTCGAGCTCATCGAGGTTGCCGGCATGATCTAGGCATACGTGATAGACCTTCGAGTAAAATACGCGCAAGAATGGGTGCTTGCGCAGCTGCGCTACCGAGGAGCACGACGCCCGGCAAGAAGCACGTCCACAACGCACACCAGTTGCTGAACATACTCGACAACTCATCTACCAGGCCTGACGAGGATCCGCAATAGACGAGTAACTACTCGCTTCACAGGACGAGATCGCGCATCTGCGCCGCCGATGACCATAATGACAGCGTGGTCATCAGCGGACTCCTGACACCCCAATCCACGGATAGGAGCAGACTACCCCAAGACCATTGGTGGATGAGATATCGATGAAAGCGGCACCGACAAAAGGGGGATTGGCGCACTCAATGTTGACGAATGGAACATCATAATTGTCCTCGATGGAGGCCGACCTTACACGCCCCGCACATCTCGACGGCGGGCTTGCAATAGCCGATTTTGGTGAATTGTCGACCGATGCCTTTACAGCGACGTCTCGTCCTGGCGAGACTCCCACAATGAAGTCGCGGTCAGGGTTATCACCGCTTTGGGGGTCGTCGAGTACGCTGCGCGGTACATCTAGCCAAAGGAGCAACAGCGTGCTACTCATAGTGAAGAGGAAAAGGTGGATTGTAGGAAGGCCGCGGATTCTGTGGTTGAACCATATCCGGCCACATAGCAGAGCACACTACTCTTTCAGGATCGGTCATCGAAATGTCTGGCAGAAGCTGTAGACGCCGTGCCGCCGGCAATGCAGGACACCATCAATGCTGCGGATACTACTCCGTTGAGGGTGAAATGCCTTTCAGTCTTCATGGAATTCTAGTAGAACACACTGCTCGAGTATTGCCAGTGGTAAAGACGCCTCGGAGGGATATCTCGAATCGGAAGGGATATGTCCAGTGCTCAGAGGAAAGAAATAAGGCAGGGGAACATCCATAAACGGAGTCTGCTCTAAATCGCTGCTTCAGGCGGCCGAATGGAAATGGTGTGTCCTGGATCTTTCGGGCTACGACGAGCGCAAGTAGACACCCGGAAAGTGCGCAAGATGCCGACCAATCGAGTTTGAAAGTGACATTCAGGCAACAAGGAATCAAAAGCCGTCGTGCTTCTTCATCTAGTGGAAGGGAGGACCAAAACCTTCGTCGACTGGGGAGTTTTGAGGCTGGTTCGAGTCTGGAGTTCATGTCCCCTTTCCGCTCGAATTCGGTTGGGAGCCATTCCGGCACTCCATTCAAACTCTTAGATCCAATGGGAAGGCCAATGCGCTTTCACACAACATTCTGCCTAAGATATTCTGTGCAAACTTCTTCGATCTCGTCACCAACTCCTTGCTCTTTACGCAAATATCTGCGGAATGATACTGCATTTTGACTACCAAGATCCGCGAATCAAATCCCAGCTCTTGCTACCAACGAACGCCTTTGTATTCGGAATCCTAGAAGGAATGGTGTGACGCAACCTTCTCAAGGTTGAGCATTGCATGCCATCATCTATCTGGGGCTGGGATTTCTGCCACCGTTGGTTTCAGATGGGCCTAGTACCGCTCGCAGTCTTCCTCGTTGGCATTGGAGTATGCTCAATAGAAAACTTTGGACTGGAAGTTCATGCTTCGCACCCGTTTGTCTGAAGTCGGCCTGCTCGCTATGGTTCTAATCAAATCGAATGTCCGGATGCTTTCGCAGAAAAGCACGGCCTGATGTCTGCCTTCGCTTCGACCTCGGGTCCATCGCATTCCTGGAAACTTTGATTCAATCGTTTTGCAAGACCCTGTACCTCGCGGTAGTACTAGCGGGCTTCTGGAGCTTCTGGATCCTGTGGATGAGCCGGGTAATGGAATAACTTCGCCCATCCAAAGTCTGTTGCTTCTTAAGGCCTCAAAAGTCATCGTAATCTCCGGAATGCTCATTGATGATCGCTCGTTGCTTTTTCCGCACTTTTACGAGACGTTGCAGGGCTTGCTGTGTGTGCCAACGCAATCGGCAAGCCTACCGGCCAGACCTTCTCGAGGAAACACCCTCGCTGTGCGTTTTACTGACGAGAGTCTGTATGCGTGCCCCAAGAGAATATCAAGAGGCGTACTTTCCTCTCAGTAGGATCCCGCGTAGACCAGAACGAGCAGGCGGCAGCAGCTTTGCCGCCTTGCTGGGCTAGGACACTGCAAAGTTTGTTCAATTCGACGCCCGGCCGTTATCCTCGTATGGAAGGTCTCGAATGGTGTTTGTGATAGGTGTGTCCCGCGGAGGGTCGTTGAGAGGGTCTGTTGAATACGATTGCGGTACTGGTCCCGTTCTGTTAGCATGTGGAGCTCGCGATGAACGGAGCTGGACCATGAGTGCACGGGGCGCCGCCACAGCTCCGTCTTCCCAGAGACCCGGACCGGAGGACGCAGAGAGTATACAGGCTAGCGATGAAGCTCTCTTACCCTGTCATAGTGGTTGCCATGCTTGCTGTCTTACTCGCGCGTTTGGTGTAGCGGCTGCGGAGGTCATGCTGCCAGTAGACGCCGAGCGCTAGGCATCGCAGCGCATTCCCTGGAGGTTCCAGAGAGAAGGGAGGGCGGCAACATATTCTCCATACATACGACGCGGTCGCCGAAGACTGCGTAGTGTGTGGAGTGTGTGGAGTGTGTGGGGTGTGTGGTGTGGCGCGTGGAGTATGGTGTGGTTTCCTTTTCCGTTCACTGCGGGCGGGCGCTCCGAGACATGCCCAGGAGAATGATGCGGGGCGAAGTTCATCGGGAACGGCTTCGAGATCATCTCCGGAGAATCGACGTATGCATATGGGCATCTGTATGTCGCTCGTGGTTCGTCATGGGTGGTCGTGCGGGAGAGGTTCTGGAGGTGCTGCCACTACCCCTGCGAAGAACGCTACGTCGTCGTGAAGCGGCACCGTTGCTGAGTAGCCGACGCTTTGCATGCATCATGGAGAGATTCTCGCACTCCATTATTGAGCAATATCTGGATGTTCGCGAGACCTCCGATGGTAGCTCTACTGTGTAGTTTGGGCATGTCCGGCCAGGTAGGCCAGGTACGCGCGATTCAGCCAGGGTCGCACAACCGCGGATTGACGAATGATGACCAGGGAGCCATCCTGCTTGCAGGTTAGGCCTCTGTGAGACGAAGGGTTGAAGCAACCGCATCCGCTCTCCTCTCGTCATCTTGTTCATTATTATGCAACCTTCGTGGTTGTGCTATTCGAAGAGCCCCATAAACACACATGCTCTCCCTATGTAGTTTAAGGCAACCCGGAAACCGCACCTTAGCTGGACGTGTTGTGTCTACAGCCCGCCTAGACTATTTAGAAGACACGGAAAGAGAAAAAACAACATCCTGTCTAGCTGGATGGCGTGTCACGCCGAATAAACTACTCAAAAACGTGCTGTCCGGCAAGACCTTGGGCATCACAAGTACGGCACAAACAGGTAGGGACTCTCTCAACGATTGAGCACTTGGTTCTCTAGGTGCGTCTCCTTCAAATAGGTTTTCCGTTAAGACTGATCTCCTTGATACATCCTTCAGCTCTACAATCAACTCTCTATGATTCATAATTCGGGTGCTTTCCAAAGTTCAATTTCATATTAAATATCAGAATCAGATTCCGGTTTCTTTTTCAGGGGTAGGTAAGGACACGACCTTAGGGCCTGGGACGTGTTCATCTAAGGGCAATTATGTCGTGCCATCAAACACACATCGACCTTGTCAAGTTCGGTGGAGATGTTGCAACTTGGTTACGAAGACGCTGCGAACAGTCAAGTATCTATCCGGCCGGCGCACATCCATCCTAGGACACCATTCATTCCGTCTCCTCATGCCCGTCGAGGACCGTCCAAGCTCTGCCACTGTATGATGGTCTTGTCTGGTGTTGGGGCTTATACTCATACCTGGATACACGGTTTCAGGACCTTCAAGACCCTCGACTGCACAAATCTACACAAGTGTACGCATCCCGTCTCCGCCGCATGCCCGCCGAGGACGACAAGAGCCTAGAAGGCTACTCGCACTGTTGCTGTACTTGATCGAGGTCGCCGAAGGTTGCTGCACTGCCTGGTAGACCTGCACGTCGAGTGCCTGGACATCTCAATTGCGTACCACTGCAATACCTGGAGGAGGCTTCCCCTCTCGACCCGAGTCTCCCTCGGACCTGCGCGCTGTCTCCCTGCTGGCCCGTCTGCTATAGTCTACCGCGTAGACCGCTGCAGTCGTGGGCCCCTTGAGAACCCCTCTGGCCTTCACCTGCAGTCCTCGCCCTCGCCCGCCCGCCGGCGCAGCTCTATTACCTCAGCGGAATAACAAAGAATCACGCCGACGCCGTCCTTACTCGCTCTATCCCTGTCCCTCTGCTCCCCTCGCTCCACAGGAAGCTCCTCGCTTGGCCCTCTGTCGTCGCCCCGAAAAACAGCCTCATCCACCGCGCTAAGGACGCGCCTGCCGACTATATAAGAACCAGTGCCCCCGTCCCACGCAGCTCCCAACCATACCTTTCCGCAATCCACCTTCACTTGTCTGCCCACCCCAGCCACTGCTTCTCCACCTCACTTTGCATCACCATCTCGCTCAGCTCCCGTCTGACACCATGTCCGACTCTGGCACTGACAACACTCCCGCTGTCGACGAGGCCACTGCCGCTCGCCTGAAGCAGCAAGCCGAGAACGTTGCGAAGGCCCGCGATGCTGGTTGGAACAACCCGATCCCATTCAACTATACCTCCGTCGACGGTGGCGAGCCTGCCGCAGACGACACCCGCGACGGCGCCGTGTGGCTCTCCGACGCGGCCGTCTACGAGTGGGACGACGACTTCGGCGACGTCGGTGACAAGAACCCTGAGCTGGAGAAGATGCTCTTCGAAGGCGAGGAGCGCATGCGCGTTGGACACCAGATCAAGGCTTTGAGCTTCCATATCGATGTCATCGGCCCGGAGGCGATCCAGCCAGTGCGCGAGGTATGTTTCTCATTCTAATCTCTAGCTACGGTGTCTCACATACTGACTACAACAACAACAAAAGTTCCACGAGGCAGGCCTTCACCCAGTCATGCTCGACAACGTCAAGCTCTGCCAATACAAGACGCCGACTCCTATCCAGTGCTACTGCATCCCTGCGGTCCTCACAGGCCATGACGTCGTCGCTATCGCTCAGACCGGTATGTACCCTGTCCCTGGCTCACCTCTCATGCGCTGACTCTTCATTAGGCTCCGGCAAGACTGCTGCATTCCTGCTTCCCATCCTCTCCAAGTTGATGGGCAAGGCTCGCCAGCTTGCGGCACCCCGCCCCAACCCTTCTCGATACAATCCGTTGACTGACCGAGTTCGTGCCGAGCCGCTCGTTCTCGTCGTCTGCCCCACTCGCGAGTTGGCGTGCCAGATCTTCGATGAGGCTCGTCGTCTCTGCTATCGCACCATGTTGCGCCCTTGCGTCATCTACGGCGGCGCCCCCAGCAGGAACCAGCGCGAGCAGCTCGAGATGGGGTGCGACGTCCTCATTGCCACTCCTGGACGTCTGATGGACTTCATGCAGAACATGAACCTGTTGTCGTTCGCTCGTCTCAAGTAGGTCCCCTCTCTCTTCGTCTACATCCAGCAGATATCTAACCTCCGACAGGTTCACTGTCCTCGACGAAGCCGACGAGCTCCTCTCTAGCGGTTGGGAGGAGGCTATGGAGAAGCTGTTTGGCGGCTCTGGTACGTATCATGCGCACGATCATACCTTCACTTACTAACATTCCTTAGATACCAATACCGATGCCGACCACACTTATCTCATGTTCTCGGCCACCTTCCCTAAGGAAGCTCGTCGACTCGCTAGGCAGTACATGGATCAAGACTATGTTCGCATCAAGGTCGGCCGCGTTGGTAGCACGCATCAGAACATCAAGCAACAAGTCATCTACGTCAACGAGAACGAGAAGAACCAGGCTCTCTTTGACCTGATCTTCTCCGACGGTCCTCAGCGCACCCTCGTCTTCGTCAACAGCAAGGTCAAGTGCGACATGATTGATGACTTCCTCTACAACAAGGGTCTTCCGTCGACGTCCATCCACTCTGATCGCACTCAGCGAGAGCGCGAAGATGCCCTGTAAGTACTAACAATCCCTAGTAAGCTGTATGTAACTAACCATCTTAGGCGTGCTTTCCGCACTGCCAAGTGTCCTATCATGGTTGCCACTGGTGTCACTGCCCGTGGACTGGACGTCGCCAACATCAAGCATGTCATCAACTATGATCTGCCGTCCACTCAGCACGATGGTATCACCGAATACGTCCACCGCATTGGTCGCACTGCTCGCATTGGCAACGAGGGCAAGGCAACATCTTTCTACAATGACCGCAACGAGGACATCGCCGAAGACCTCGTCAAGATCTTGATCGAGTCGAAGCAAGATATTCCGGACTTCCTCGAAGACAAGATCCCTGAAGACCGCGACAACATCGAGTGGAACGATGGCACTGACGACGAAGACGAGGATCTCGACTTTGGAGGCACTCCTGTCGGCATCGGTGGTGGCTTCGGCGGTGCTGACACGGGCTTCGGCGGTGCTGAAACTACTGGCTTTGGTGGTGAGGATGCTGGCGGCTTCGGCGACGGCTTCCCCGTTGATGCTGGCGGTTTCCAGGCCGTCACTGACGACAACGTTGCTACGTGGTAGGTGCATCGACCTTAGCGATGGTCCTTTGAAGGCTTCTTGCCGGAAAAGTTTCCACCGCGATGGTCATGTACAGGCTCGTTACGTTTCCCACAACACGGGTCCACGTACACTCTCTCTTCCCTGTTCCCTAGATGTTTCCAGACTCACGTATGTGGCAATCCCTTCCCTACAATAGATAGTTCTCAGGTCTCAGGGGGAGGTTATGAGTTTGGATCTCCCAATGTGCAGGTCTTTGGATCAGCATGCAGGGTTATAGCACTCTTGGTTGTGTCACGGGATGTCTCCAAGGATTTCACAAAAGTATCCGGTCGCTCGAATGGTGTGGTCTCGAGGCTTGCGCTTCTACCCTACCCAGTTTTGCGATGAATGATGGTCGGATAGTAACTCCATATCAAAAATGTCAGAGTGCTTACTCTAATGCGCCTGCTTTGGTCTGTGTGAAATGTCGTGAATGTTCGCCTTTTAGATCTACATCTTCTCAACACGAGCGTGATGCCAAATATACCCTGGACATGTAAGTGAGCCATCCTCAATCTACGTCGAGTCACGCCAACTCTGACAAAGGTTATAATGCACATAAATAGTAGTGCTGAAGCATATATATTCATCTTGCATTTCCACATTCATATCTACATCTCGTCCCCATCGTAATTACATGCCGCTATGCAGCGCGTCTCTCTCTCTCTCTCTCTCAATCGCTCCCTTCCTTCGTCCTTCTATATGAACATTACTCGTACAGAGAAGGCGTATTCATCGCCGAGATGTCGTGAAACCTATATATGCGATAATCATGTCCCATGACTGATTGTGAACGAGGCCTATTCCCGTCCGTTGCCATGCCGTGCCGTAACCGTTACCGTGACCATAAAACCGTGGGAAATCCGTAAATGTTTAAACATATGCTTCGTGCGCGAACGCTTACTCGCTTTAGATGAAAGGTAAAAGAAAGAAAAAAAAAAAGGCTCTACTTGACAAGACGGAGGGCGTTGGTTTGAATGTTTCATCAAACCGATCCAGCCCAACTCCGTCGTCGCTGCTCCTCCCAAATCACCAACTCGCGGCCGCTTCGCTCGCCCCTCTTCACGCGGTCAATTCCCAGATGCTCGAGTCCATCGCGCCCGACGTGGATCCCGAAGCCGTATCTTATTTTTCCCGGTTCGAGCGCACTGTTGCGTTTCTCGTCCTCGCTGATGTCGCGCTGCAGTCCCTTGCCCTTCTTCTTGTCGGGGGTATTGAGCGCAGGATCAGTGGGCGAGTCGCCACGCAGGTTGTCGCGCGATGGGCGGACTAAGTTTGTGAGAGAGCGAGCCCATGTGCGTTCAAGGTATGCGGAGCCCATGAGTCGTGTCACGAGCTCGGGTTTTGTCTGCGGCCGGGCAAAGGCGCGGTCGGACATGATCTGCGATTGATATACCCAGCTGATGGTCTCGGCGAGGGTGGTGCTGCGGTGCGGGAGTGCCGCACGTCGGCGGCCGGGGAGTAGGGCGAAGATGCTGATACCGTAGAGTGCAAGGAAGAAGCATAGCGCATAGTAGCCTGGGATATCGGCTGCCACGCGGACGACGTTAGAGTTAGGGTAGTATTGTGTCCAGAAGCAGCCTCCAGCGAGGATGGGCAGGGTGAGTGAGCACAAGGAGACGAGGGAGAGAAAGGCGGTTTGGTAGTGTTTGTTCTCGAGCGCGGAGATGGTGACGGAGATCGGGAGGCGGGAGGAGTAGTCGACCAGGAGGGAGGTTTCGGCTGTTGCGCCGCCTCTGGAGGAGAGAGAGATGTAGGGTCGGAGGGCGCGAAGAGAGTAGTCGAAGGTGAGGATGACGAGGAATAGGAAGTGGCCGATTAAGGCGGGGACGAAAGAGTACAGGAAGTTTGAGGCTGAGAAACCGGTTGTGTCTGTGCGCGCCATGACTTGGGGGAGGAATCCTTGTCGGACTGCGTCGTTGACGAAGCTGACAACAAGCCATGCGACGAGGAGAACGAGAGCAGTGACGATCCAAGCAATGACGGACGTATCGCGGAGATACCAAGGGAGGTACTTTAGTCGAACACCAGGGCTGCGAATGTCCATGCGGATGGAGAAATCGCCCGGTTGCTGAGTACCTGGGAGAGGAGGATCCGGATGAAGCCTCTCAGGCGCCTTCTCGCGAATGCGTCCTTGCTCGATGGAGTATCTCCTCGTCGCCCCACCCTCTTCGCCGATGCCATAGAAGACATCATTTGGCCGCTTGGTCGTGCTCCAGTATCCGAGGCGATCGGTGCGGGCACTCAGACGTTGCCTGAACTCGTTCTTCTCAAATGTCTCGGAGCCGTTGTAGTCGTTTAAGCTGTTTGAACGCTCTAGGAGCGCGATGATATCGGCCAGAGACCGAGGGTCCCACTTCAGCCCTGTCTGCTTCCGGAAAAGGAAGACCAACAGAGCAAATAATGCCAGAATTAAAAGTACGTAAAGAACAATGACAGTCCAGAGGATGCCCTGCACGGCAATCCATCTCCAGACGCGCTCATCAAGATCGTATCGTACGTTGTAAGAAGATGCAAGAAGGGGTATTGTCCAGGAAAAGAGCCAGAAGATGACATAGCACACTCCAACCAGAGGTTGGCCGGCCTTGAAATGCTCTAGTTTCGGTAACAAAAATTGCATGGGGTATAATGCGAGGAAAACAGATTCGGAACGTTGCTTGGGCGATTCCGAGGCCATGGAAATGAAGGGTACGATTCGCTGGAGGGCGATTTGAACTTGCAAAAGCCAGATGAATATGAACATGCCGAGCATGGTCGGAAGGTATTCAAAGACGAAGTAGCGGCTGTCGCCGAAAACGAGGTAATCCCAGAGGCCCTTTCCATTATTGCGGTTGGAATATATGGCGGAGAAGATGAGGGCGGCGAGCATAACTAGGCATAGGAAGATGAAGATACCTAGCCAGAGTGGTCGTAGTATGGCTGGAAGGAAGTAGAGGGGTGAGTGCTTGGGGCGCACGGATGTGAAGACGTCCCTTTGAGCTGCGAGAGTCAGCACATGATCCTCTGAGATGTACTTGGGCGAATAAATGAACATACTTGGTATATCAACAAGACGTGCAGCTACCTGCCTGGGCGGATTCGGAGGGGGCGGGCGGGACATTCTCCGCTCTCTCTCCTGCTCTTGATCCATGTAGCCCAGGCCATCATCGGAAATTATGCGTTCTACCGGGTAGTCGTCATCGTCGCCGGCAGAGCCAACCTGTGGGTACAGTCGCGATCCCCGCACCTCTTCGTCTCGAGTCAATTGATCGATGGCGAAGCGGATATAGGGTGTGTTGTCCATTCCCGGCGTTGTCGCAAGGGATGCTGAGTCCATGGCAGCTCGCGACTGCACGTTGCTTCTTCCTTCTTGCGTCTCTGGTCTTTCTTCCGCAATGGTGGAGACGGCGGGCGAATGCAGCTGGGCGTGGCTGCGGTCGTGGATGAGGGTGTTCGTCGGCTGTTGCTGTTGTTGTTGTTGCTGTCTGGCGATGCCGACGCCCTTGAGGGAGGTTACTATAGCTTCGACGTGTTGTTGTTGCTGCAGCTGCTCATGGCTCAGCGGCGGGGTGCGGTTGTGGGACGGCGGGGTTGAGAAGTGGCGATGTGTCGGCTTCGATCGATCATCACTCTCGCTCGATGTGTTTTCGGAAAGACTGTAGTATCCTTCAGAGGCGGCCTCGGAGGCGGCGATGCTCTGCTTGGAGCCCGAGTGGGAGAGTCGTGGTTTGCTGACGTTCGTGTGCTTGAGCTGGAAGAGGGAATCCACGCTCATGTCTCCAACAGGCTAGAAAAATTCAATATGCAGAGGGGGAATGGCATGTTGGCACCCATGGCCGGCTGCAAGGCCGGTTTTGTAGGACGGTGGTTGGCAAGTGAGGCGGCGGGGAGAGTTGAGAGGAGGCTGGGAGAGCTAGCCACAGGGGTCGACATGTCACAGCAGGATTCGCTGGTGAGACACGGCACGGGTGCAAGCAGGAAGTGAGAGCCGAAGAGAATACAGTATACTTGATATTTCTCATTCTTTAGCCATACTGCGCAAGATTGTCTGCGTGATGGTCGTGTTATGGGTCTGCGCGAAACTCGGGAATGTATGGGGCTGGGCTCGCTTAGCCCAAGACGGCGGCTAAGCTCGGGCCATCCCGTCCAAACTTGACTCCTCAACACCATGCGTCCATCACGACTTTCGCCACTCTTCATCTTCATCTACATTTTATCCTGTTTGCATCAACTCATCGCCTGCATCTTTCATTTCGTCGCATCATGAGTATATGGTAAGGCGCTGCAAACCGTCCTTTGAACCTTGTTCACCATCCATCACTGGAGCATACTTAGACTTGAAGCACCTGGATCTCAGGAGTGAAGATTCATTTTAGCTAAGCCAACAAGCAAAACAATACGAACACTAGTCCTTACTAGGCCTCACTTGTCAACGAACATCTAAGGAGTGTCTCCAAGCCCTCATAAGCCCTCGAATATACGGCAATACACCATGGCTTCGTTAGAAGCAGCCGATGAACATACATGCTCTTACACATGTGTTTTAGTTCACCATACTAGCTAATTGGCTGCCTAGCCAACCGGATTAATATATCTGCCCATACCCGTACCCATCCTTGGTCTTACACTCTGTCTTTGTCTCAGTATACAATGTCGTGTACGGAACCGTCTTGGTCTCAGTGCAAACGGAGGTGCTGGTCTTGCTTGTGACATACGTCACTGGGCAGGTTTCGATTTCAGTTTGTAGGAGGTGGTCACGAGACTGTGGACGTCTAAGTTCCTGATTTTGAAAGACCTTGTGCAATACTTACGTGTATGGATAAGTCTCGTAGGTGGTCTTGGAATTGACTTTGGTTTCGTATTTGGTCGTATAGTAGACGGTGGTGATTGGGTAGCCTTTGGTCTCGACAGTGGTCTCATATTTGGTGATTGTCTAATCTAATTAGCTAGCTTTTTGAAGCGGGAATGGGAAATAGGGAATATACTTTAGTAGTGCGCCAACACTAGTCACGGGGTATGGCTTGACGGTCGTGATCGGCTTGACGGTCGTGATCGGCTTTCCACTGACCGTGGTGACGGGCACGTAGATGGTCTTGGTCGACAGGATCGTGGAAGTATTGGATCCGACCTTGGTCTTCGTCAAGTAAACTGGACAAATGTTATCAGTCAAAGTTTTGCTTTCCTTGACTCTCAACTCACCAGCAGAGCAAGTCGACTGTGGTTTATCGTAACTAGGAAAGGCTGCGGCATAGGAGGCCAAGGTCAGGAGGGCCACCAGGACGTTCTGAATGGCCATACTGATGTGATAGGAGTTCTTGAAAAGTATCTGAGAGCAGAAGTAATGGTTGACAGTCTGCAGCGAATGTGAAAATTCTGTGTTGATGCTTTCTCTCCCGGGGAGAGCGGGCGGCATATTTATAGATTACTCTGGCTCTATTCTCGTTCTCAATCTTGATATCTGCGATATCGTATCCGACTGGCATTGGGCTGGTCTTTCCCATTCATGCTGAACACAGCTGACACGAGTCAGAGCTAACCCTCATTATCATCCAAGCCGTGGTCATACCACACGAGATGGAGTACGAGATGTAGCATTTGGTGTTCAGGTCCGCGTGGTGGAATAGCGTTCTGCGAAGCCAAAACAGGCAAAGCAATGTGAGACAGCCTTTTAGTTGGTGTCCCTCGATGGGAACATACCATTCGAGAGGATGAAAAAAACTTTTGGTGGAACAATAAAGTCACCCAAGATGAGGAGGAAGACTGAAAGGTCGAAAGTAGTATAGACATGCGTCAGAACTAACGAAGATGTCTGATGTAGTTGTGCGAAGCCTTAAATAAGGCTGAGAGCAAACGAAATCTCATCCAAAATGTGGGACATTTCATTATGTTCGCGCATATATATTATATGCGTGGACGCGAGAACTTTACATCGAGGCAGGCATTACCAATGTTGATTAATGGGATATCATCAGCTAAAATGAAATTTTCTTCGAAGACGGCCGTGTGGACGAAAGGTATATCCTTGGGATCTGCTGCAGAGTAAAGTAGAAATGCATACACGTTGCTCGTACTTCATTAGCTGCTATACCTGTGTCAATGTCCAAACCCATGGGGAGTTCACCGGGAAGATCTTGCCTAACGAGTGTAACTCTTTTGGGGGCCTACAAACTGCTCCATACCTCCAAGAAACCAATCACTGAGAACAGTGGTAGGACTCGGGATGCAAGTCGGGATACGTTTTAATCAATTGGGATAAAAAAGTGCCACAATGTAGCTGCAGGTTCAGTTAAACGAGAAGCCTAGACGGGCTAGAAACAAGGGCCTACAGCCCTGAAGAAGTTCCAGACACATGCCCATGTGTACTATTCTCCCGAAAGCTCGTATTAATGATCAAAGATGGTGAGGGGGCACCATCGTGTAACTCGTTGCCGTCTCCTTGTTCACCAACGTGAATGTAGTACGTTGTCTCCTTGAATATGATAAGTAGATTCTACGTGGTCTCTGAAGTGATGACATTTCTCAAATTGGACGCTGGACCGGCCATGAGGACTTCGGAAGTCACGATGGATGCAGTGGTCAAAGCGCAGATGACTAAGCCGAAATTTTTGTCGACTTCAGTTCCTTACTGAGACCGAACCCCAAATTGTCGTCATTCTGCTTGAAGGGAAGCTATCTCCTCCCTCATTTGCCTGTCCCCGCGAATAGATTGCACGGTATCTTTCTGTGTCGCAATTGAGGGCTCAAGTCACCACCACGTCGTACGAAAGCTTCCACCGACGCCGAAGCATGGGAAGCTGATCCTGCAATCGCCCGACCGCCACCCGAAACCACTCGCATACCTGCTGTACGCTCTCATGGAAGCCCCGTAGAAGCATCCAATTCATCAAATCATGGCCACTCCCTCGGCCACACCGGTTAATCCCTCCGAGCGCCCTTCCGAGCCTACCTACGAGAGCGTGCCCATCACGTCGCCGCGATCACTACGGCAGCTATCCGTATTTGCCGTCGGAGCTGCTTGTTTTCTTGCATCTACCGCTCTCACTCGCCGCGCCATATACCGTCGGCAGCTTAGAATACCGCCCAAGTTCTACGAGCCGAACACAAACCCGCACGAGCACTTTAGTCCACTTCATGACGCCTTACAGGCGATAAACTTGGCGACAATGAATTGTGTTAGTGTTGGAATCATGGCGGTGGGCGGCACACTATGGACATTTGACATATCAGGCTTGCGGGAGGCTCAGTCGGCGCTGCGAGGTCGTCTAGGCTATGAAAGCATTTACCAATCTGGCCAAAATGAATCAGAATCAGAACAGGAGTCACTCGAGGAAGCGATATTAAGAAAGAGGACGGAGGGGGGCGAGAACAATAGTCCCGAAGGACCTCGATAATGAACGTCCGATGTGTATGAATATGGATGGTTGTAAAACTAGTGTGGATTTTAGGCAGCCTGAGCCCTTGAGGTGGCTCCTGCAAGGTGTTGTTGCTATTATCGTGCCACAGTCACGAAGACCATGCGTTGGAGGGCTCGTACAAATTACGAGATGAAACCCATCACCTTGAACATCAGCCAATGGTCCCGACCATTTCAGAAAACCCAAACCGCTCTGTTTCAGGGAAATGGTTGTCCCAATTTCCAACTTCTCTCTAATAGCGGAGTCACTATTGGATCCCAGTCAACCACGTGTATATCACCACGCATCACATGGCTGACAGAGACCAGATGCCGTTGAATGACGTATGTACCTTTTCGAGACCGGCTCAGCTCCAGGGACTGCTCGGCTACATCACGAAGCTTGCCAATGCAATGGTCGCGCGCGATGTTGTACGTCCGAAAATGTGTCACCTGCATATATTGCACCTTTCTGTATTCCCATCTGTCGAGTCTTGATCCTCTCAACCTCGCTTGTTAAAGGTGTGGCTGTATTCTACTTCGTATCACTACCTTCGAGGTTTTACTCATTTCTTGAAATATTCGAAGATTGTTAAGCCGAATTGCACATAACAAGTGCTCGCAAGTCTACTGTTGTGCTTCAACTTTCTTTCCATTACTCTTGCATACTAGTCATCTCCGTTGTATTAAGAGGTTCAGGTCTTGGTGCGAGCTACAACTACCGATAGTCTGGTTGGAAACGGCTGCATCTCCTAGCTAATTCTCTTAGGCATCGATTTATAGGCTGGAATCGCAAAGCCCGAGTCCGGCCAACGATTGTCTTGGTGGGAACAGTAATCCTCGTTCGCACGACCTTCTAGATTTGTCAACTCGAACAACTACTACACTACCATTGCTACAGTTATACCTATACGAGGTCACTTCGCTCCAATACACAACATTACTTCATAACCCAGCCATTTAGTGCTTGCTTACTATGCTCACCGATCTCCAACCTCCACAGAGTCGTGTCTAAGCCTCCCGACTCGCATTCGCTTGCCTCTCGTCCGTCCATCCGTCCTCACCCCTCAAACATCGTTCTTCTCTTCCACACCCTTTTTCTCATCCTCGCCTACCCTGACCCCAACAGCCCCATCCCTATTTGCCCTCCATATCCCCTCCCCACCTTCAAACCTCTCCAACTTCCAAATCTCCGCCCTCTTCTTCGTCTCCTCCAGCGCCTCCTCGCCTGCTTTCCACGCCGCCTGCCGATGCGGCGAACTCACAGCAATCAGTATGCTCTCCTCGCCAATCGGACACTCGCCTAATTTGTGAATAATCGCGATCTTTGTCAACTCGTGTTTAGAGAGCACGGATTCTGCGATTAAGTAGAGAGTGGCGATGGCGAGGGCTGTGTAGGATGTGTATGCGAGACTGGAGACGGGGAGGTTGTTGAAGGTGTCTCGTGTGGTGCCAATGAAAAGGACGGTTGCGCCTGCGGAGGGGGAGCGTACGAAGGTCGTTGCCGAGATAGAGTTTAGAGAGTGGGGCGTTAGTTCCACGTGGATGGTAGGTGTTGTGCGGGACACCGGGCTGGGTGGTAGATCCGGGGTGTAAGTTACAGGCTCTGTCGTCGCCATATTGGCTAGGGGGTTCGAGCTCAGTGACCGTGGCTAAGTCGTTCGGTGGATCGCTAGGGTAAGGTTGAAGTGTGCTGGTGAGGTTTGACGTCTTGATGGAGGCCTTGGAAGATCGTCTCTCCTTGCCGATATATTGCTTGCCAGGATAGATCAACAAGATTCTCTTCTACTCCCTAAATTAGTGCTTTCAACGTCCGAGGAAAGAGAAACGATTAGCTGAGATGATGTGTTGATAGATGTGCGCGGTGCAAAGTCAATGCTCAAACAAAAATGAAGAAGCTTTCTGAGACGGGAATGAATAACATCCGTTTAATGCTAATTTACAGTCATCTCTTGACAGATGGAACTAAAGGAAGGCGAGAAGGAAAGGGTGAAAATCGCCACCAGCCGCGTATTGAGTGGGCAGTACGAGTAGAAATCATCAGTGGCGTACCTGTAATCAGCCTTCTGCTCAATATTTTTGTTCGGGTTGATATCCCAACATGAGGAGTTGTTATCACGTCGCTACGAGAAGCAAGGCATACCGCAGATATCCTCGAGGGGGGTGACTAACCATCCGCTGTCCGCTTCGGACCGGGCCGCGATTGGTTGGTGTTCGGCATACCAAATCGGAGCTTGAACTTTTGCCATGGATATAATTTGAGATGACTTTAAAACTTGGAGATTCACATATGTGGATTTCATATTGTGAAATGCATTGATTCGGGACTTCTAGATATCTGGTATCGAACGAGATCAAACAAACAGTGCCAAAGCAGATCAAGACCATCAGTGTTAAAGAAAAAATACAAAGCATTAGACGCCCAGATTCCGCACACATTTTTCATGTCAATCTTTTTTCAAGAATCAGATCCAGGTTCGTCTCCTCCAGCTGTGTAATCCAATCCGATCCGGTCCCCAACCGCCACCACCGTTGCCCGCTCAATATCTCCTCTGGCTCATCATGGCGAGTCTGGCGGGATGAATCCCATTGTGCTCCTCCTCGGGCTTCTTCGGCGCCTCCTTCTCTTTTCCAGCGTCAGCTTCAGGGTTGTTCTTCTTCTCCCGAGCAGCCTTCTTGTCCGCGCGCTCCTTCTGCTTGGCCTCGAGCTCGTCGCGCTTTTCGCGGTCGCGGATGCGCTCTTCGGAGAGCTTGTCGTTCTTGGCTGCGATCTTGGTCTTGCGGTTGGCACTGTTACCGCCGCCGCCGGCACTGTATACACATCAGCATTGTTCTAGAAATGTGTGGAGATTGGTGAATGATGTATTTACCTTAGCTCAATGTTGATTTTCCGTCCCTCCTTCTTCTTTCCATCCGGAAACACGGAGTGGTGGTATTTCTTCAGACACGTCTCCATCTTGTCGAATTTGTCGAACTCGACGAATGCGATGCCCTTGTGCTTGCCGCTGGTCTTGTCCGTCACTAGACGGATCTCTTTGGGTGGGATCTTGGCGAAGTGGGTCTCGAGTTGCGCTTTTGTCGCTGTGTAGGGGAGGTTGCCTGAGAAGAATTAGCGTTTCGGGCATAGAATGGGATGGGCTGGGATAAGGGTGCTGTACCGACGAAGACAATGAAGCGGTCCTTCTTGCCAGTTGTGGCCTCTTCTACTTTAGCCTCGGTGTCCGCTGCTTCCTCTACACCATTCGTCTCAGTGGCGGGCTCTGCCTTGGAGGCCTTCTTGTCCTTCTTCGACATCTTCTTGTCCTTCTTCTCAGACGAAGCGTCTATTCCATTGGTCTCGGGAACGGGCTCGCCGACGGCGTTCTTATCCTTCTTCGACTTTTTCTGATCTTTTTTCGAGGTTGTAGCATCGGGCATGGGTTCGTCGCCGAGCGGTATAAAGTCTTGCGATACGGTCTCGCTCTTGTCTTTGGACTTCTTGTCTTCCTTGGGCTTTTTTGACTTCTTCTCCTCCACTTCGGCGGTCTCTACGACAGGCTTTACCTCTGCCGCCTCTACCTCGACTTCTTCTTGGACTTTCTTCGCTTTCTTGTCCTTCTTTTCTTTCTTTTCCTTCTTCGCCTTCTTGTCCTCGGCGACAGGCGCATCCTCAATTGCGGTCTCATCGACCTTCTTGGCCTTCTTTGACTTTTTCGACGTCTTAGGCTCGTCGTCGGCTTCCTCGTCGCGCCTCTTCCGTTTCCCGTCCTTTTTCGCGCTCTTCACGTCGTTGGAGCTGACAGACTCGTTCGCCACGGCGGCAAGCGTAACCTCCTTCTTTTTCGACATTCTGGACGTGGCGTGTGGAATAAATAAAGCTGTCGAAGGTTCAAGTTGAGTGGGGGAACTTTTGCGACGAAATTCCCAATCTCTGCAACTTTTATTTTCTGCCGGGCGGTCGGCGGCAACTGTCTTGGCGCGAACCACGCTTCCAACTGCCCACTACGCCCGCGACTTTTGCGACTTTTCAATTTACTCCAATTGCGCAAACAACAATGCGGCTGTCTCCCCCTCGAATACACCTGATCCGCCGATCGCTGCGGCCGCCGAATGCGTGCACCCTCGAGCCCCCCGTGCCGCGCCAATTCTCCCACAAACCCCCGCGGCTGCTACTCGTCTCGCATCGAAGCTCCCCACGCCCACAGCTCCCCTTCCTGTACCCCTCTGCGCAATACCTCTCGAATGGCCAAACTCAGATACTGCGTCTCTTCTCCATTAGCGTCAATCACAAGAAGTACATCAAGGAAGTGAGCCGGCTCACGGTCAAATACACTATATATATCTTCTTAATCACCACCTGCTTCAGCATCGCGAGTCTGGGCATACTGAGCGAGAGACAGGAGCGCGCATTCCCGTCGCCGCATGAGTGGAGCTTGATTACAAGATTTAGATTTAGGAGGGGCAAATGGTGGGAGGTGCCGGAGAACAATGAAGAAGAGGGCTTCCCGAACTGGGCGCGCTTGTATGATGAGTACCAGCATGCGCTGAAGCGGTTAGAGAACCGTACTAAGGATGGTGTGGGCATCGTGGAGCAAGAGGAAGGAGGATCAGTTGTGCCTGGGCTGGGAAGGGCAGGATACGATGTAACGGCAAAGAGCGAGGAATGGCGGCAAGGATACTACGAAGTGCTGATAGGAATGGCCCGAGCGGCCGAGCGCTTGGAGGGATGGGTGACAGACAAATCGAGACGCAACATATGGTCGCCTGAGTTCATTGCCTCTTCTTCGAATCCTAGGCCGAAAGCGACTCCACCAGGCATGCCAGTGCCGCCCGAGGAGCACCTCCAAGTCCCCGCTGCGGACGCGCCGGAAACCTTCTACCTCCGCATCCTCACATCGAAGGGCTTCACGACACACCAACGTATCACAGCAGCACTAGGCTACGCAGACTGGCTTAGCTTCAAGAAGCTGCCTGACTCCGCCGAAGAAATGTACCGCTGGGGCCTTGACATCGCCCTGGCCGGTCTCCCTACTCCCGACCCCTCCCCCACCATCGACCCTAAAACCGCTGTTCTCTCTTTCACGGCCCCGAAGGACACAATCACACCAAACCTCGTCTTCGCCACCACAAACCTCGCCACCTTCCACGCATCTCAAGGAAATGTAACCTCAGCCCTGCCCATACTCATCTCAGTCCTACGTGCACGCCTCTCCGCCTCTCCCGCTCCACAATCACATCCCGACCCTCCACAGGATTCCAGTCTAACTGGCACGCTCCTGAGTCTCCTCGCCGAACCCCCATACCCACCTCTCCCGCCCACTGGCGACGAGCCACTCCTCCGCCGCATCGAAGACCGCTGCGAAGAAGCAGCGCTCAAAACCTACATCGGCGAGATCCTCTTCGCAACCGCTGGCGCCTCATCTGCCCAACGCGCCCAAGGCCTTTCCTGGGTACGCGATGCGGTCTCCACCTCCAAAATCGCACAGAGCCTGGATCCCGTCGTCGCCTCGCCCGAGCGCAAGAAGAAGTGCGAGCAGTGCGAAGAAGTCGGGCTCGAGGCATGGGGCAAGATGATGACATTTCTGGCTGCTGAAGCGCGCGAGAAACGGGACGCGGCGAATGCGGGAGGGGTGAGAAATTGGGTGGCTGGGCTATGGGGGGCGAGGAAGGGGTTGGATGAGGCAGTTGAGGATCTAGAGGGTGAGGAGGAGGGCGTTATTATGCGCTTGAATAAATTGAGGGGTAGGATGTTGAGGGAGGAGTATGAGGAGATGGATCGTAAGTTTGCACGGACGTTCGTGTTTTAGAGAGGGAGTGGTGGGGTAGATTTGTATTATAGAGACGAATTTTGAAGGGCGGAAACTATACCACAGTCTCACTTCTTTATATTTATTGATTGTTCATCTGATATGTGGTTTATGGAGGTACCAAAGACAGCGTATATGCAGCCATCGTATTCCATATGCTGATACTCTTATTCAACTCAAGCACCTCAACTCTTCGCTGATATGTACTCCACGTTGTCAACTCCACACAGGCACCTCACTTTCCATACAAGCTGGCCAAAGTGCCAATGCCAAATCTGGTACAAGAATCACGCCCATTGCGTCTTATGCCTGCCAGAAGGAGTGCCACACCATCCATCATCTAGTATCCAACACATTCACTCTAAGGTGGTGCTCAAACCAACGAAGATGCTTAGATTTGTGCAGACTTCTCGTGTGTGTGTGTGTGTGTGTGTGTGTGTGTGTGTGTGTGTGTTTGACTCTCCAGCGAGTGATAAATCTCTCTAACATCGGCGTTAGAAGGTGCATCGAAAGCGCAGATCCCACCAGCAATGCGGCGAAGGCTGGAAAATGGCATGGGTATCGTTGGGGGAGATGAGGATATGATCGTGAGGCGCGTCCTTATCTCTGGCGTTGAAAGGAGGTGAAGGATTTGCTGAGGGAGGTCGAGTCTCGATGATGAGTCGTGTGCTTGTAGACGGCGAGGGAGCGGGGTACGTGTACTATTGTCGTTGATGAGCCTGGGGGAGGATGAGCAGAATGAGTGTGATGGGGATGTAGCGTCGTCGTGCCGTGGCCTACCTGTCGCCATCGTCGCATCGTCCGTTGCACTTACGACACTGACAGTCTTCTTCACAGGCGTCGCTGATGGCGGCTGTCGTTTGCTGTTAGGCATTGGAGACATGCATCGCCATCCTAATCCACAACGGAGATCTATGAGGTGTTTATATGCATGTTCTGGCGTACGTATGGATATTCGTAATCGATAGGCTCCATGGCTGGCAGCGTGGCTCTAAGGTGGGAGTGAGGGCGACTCGGAAGCAAGCTGGTGGCGTGGATTTAGGATGGGGGTGAGGGAGGGTGATGCGGAAGCAAAAGTGAGGCGGTTTGTAGAGACACGAGATGAGAGTTGTGAGCTTTGGTTCAATGTTCACAGGCATTTCAAGCATATAGCATGTTACCTAGCACGAGAGGGCATTTTGAATTGTCGGGTCAATTCATCCTGGGCGAGGGAGCGCAGCCATACAGCACCTTCCAAACATCAAGATCTGGCCTGTCGCTCTACAGTGCTCGGATTTGCTAGGATTTGCCAATCGCTGAAAGATTCCTTCTTATGCTCTGACCTGCTATAGGAAACGAAGGTCTAAGATCGCTCTATACAATCACCTCTAGACGATCATTTTAACTTCATAATTTGACCAACAATTTCGCTGAACCAGTGTAGGAATGCAGACGAGTTCAGCCTATCAACTCTACTAGAAGAGCCTGTGGCATAGATGCTGAGCTTGCTGGCAGGTGACAACATGGAGGGGTATCGGTCGATGATAGGGAATAGTGATATCTTTCAATGATCGTGGGGAAACAGGAATCACATTTGTAGTGAGATCGTCAAGATGTGTAGAATTGAGGTCTTCTGTGCTTCTATCCCCACAATTCCCGTTCTCCAAACTTCCAACTCCGAACGAAGAAGTCCATCTACCAAATACTCTTGTGTCTGGCGGGGTTAAGGTGATCCCTTTACGCTCTGACCGACATTGTTCAGCAGTCCTCGGGAATGTCCACTTTGAAGTTAAGGTAAAAAAGCACTTTGATGCTCTTGCAGCCCAGGATCCAGAAACATGACAATCTTTCAGAGACGTAATGGCAGCTGTCATCGCTAGACTCTCCGTAATCATGAATACTCGGGACACCCTGTGACTTGAAAATATTTTATGAAATGAGGCGTTTCGATCTCAATACGGCTGTTACGATACGGGAATAAGCCGCATTGCCCGAATAAGCAAAATATGATCCAGTCAGTGGCTTCCACATCATCTACTGTCACTAGTCTTGTAATCGGTGGACCACGTAGGAAATTTGTGTTTGGGACGGACGGACCTAAGACCCACAACCGAGTTCCCTTCCTCCGCGCAAGTGTCGTTTTTTTGTTCATGGGTGCTGAAACCAGCCATAGCCTTTCACTTGTTCTTTGTTTGGTGCTCTGATGGAGCACGGCACTATGGTGAGGACTTCTGTATAGAATGAAATAGCACAGTGGGCATTGGCAGAGAGTACTGCGGTGCTTTTCGGTGACGGGCACCCGGTTCCGATGCCGCTCAGAATCGAGAAAAGATGTGCATGAAAGAGTGCACCATAGTGGAAGTATTAAGCGAGAGGGCAAGATTGAACGGGATGTCCTACTAGAGGAAGATTGCAGAGTGACAATAGGTCAACAAGCCTGTGGTGGTACTTCCAAGCCCTTGGCCTAGAAATATATACCTGTATACGCGCGCTGGGCGCGGTTCATGGTCCTCCCGCGCTTATGCTATGGTCCTAAAGGCTGTGGTAGGACCGCAATGAAAGTCTGAAAATCACTCCACACTCGCACGACCGTCGTATATGCCTGCAACTCAATCCCGAAAACAAAAGGCAGGTAGGCCCTACCGGAACACCCGAATGCAGGGCGTGACGGCTTACTTGAGGCGGAAGGTGTCTCAGTGCATTGCTTTTCAGCTCTATGTTCGTAGATCACGGTTGTAACAGGTATGGCGAGTCGAGTGAACAGGATGGAAACGCCATTTTGGACCATTACTAGGTTGTGCAAGCCATAATCCCGACGTGCGTCCTGGCAGATTTGCCTCGCTGAATTTTGATGGGGGCAACAGCATGGCCTGTACGCATGAGTCTGCATTTGATGACACGCATCGCATGATCCCAGCTTTCCCGGGCTGCTTCCCGAGCAAGATAAGGTAGCTACCAAGAGCTCTGTGTTGGCATTTGAAAGGAGAGTACGAGGCCAATCGTATTTCATTCTGCCACACCCTTTTCACGGTCCCCATCAGCTTCCTCCCAAATGCACCGTGTGCACATGCAGTCACCTCCAAGCGCGCCAACCGCCCACTCTCGCCTCTCTTTCACCGGAAGTCGTATGTCGCAGTAGTGGCTGAAAACCTCCTCTCCTTCGAGAATCCCAGGTTGGAGCTTCGGGTCTCGCCCTTTCCAGTCGACTAGTTTCTCGCGTGTCCAGAATTTGATGCTTCCTTGCCATTCCCATGATACGTTTGGGTCGCAACTATGATTAGTTAGGCACCACATGGGGTGAACAGCGGCGATCTCGGGTTTGAAATCGAGTCCTTGCTTCGCCGATGCTGTGCCTAAAACATATTAGTCCATTTGAGGTGTACAAAGGTGGTACCGTGCTAACCCCGTATCTTCCCATATAGCGTGTTGAAAATCCATGTGTCATACCGATGACTATGCTCAAATATGTTCACATCCATCTTCTCTAAGATGTTAAGCGGTGTCAGGATGTTGTTGCTGAATGAGAATGGCAGTGTGTGGGGGACGGACGCGAAGGGATCGATAAGCTGGCCTCGAGAATCCGCGTTCCATGTCCGGTGAAGGTTGATGCCGAGATAGTCGTGGTAGTCCCCCCAAATGTATCGAACTTCCTTGAGCATCAAAGGGTGAACCTCTTGCGCTTCCGCTAAAGCCAGGGTGCGGATCAGAAGTAGTGAATATAGGTAGTCTGAGGCTTCATTCGCCGGTACTTTCTGTTCTAAAGACACACCACATATGGCAGAGTGATATTGAGCTTGGGCTAGATCATGACAGTCTGTACTGCAGAAGAAAACCTCGTCACAATCTTCGCAGGCTATTGTAGTTCCGCCTTCTTTCGAGTCGACTTCGGCGTCAGTCGATGCGGGTAACGTTGCGACGCATGCATCACAGTATGTCTCATGAAGCCTTGAAATGGCAGTTAAGAGTGATTTCTCTTGGAGAATCTGCTCGCCGGGAGGGATGTCTTGCTTCGCAAACACTCCTAACTGTTTCACATGGTGTACTTGCTGGGTTGGAAACGACGATGCACTGCGAGCCACAAAGTGAGTTCCAGATCAAGGAAATATGCGGGGAGAACCTTGAATGACAATATTTTTGAGAAATCTGAGTGTTCTTACCTGGAAATTTCATCCTTCCGTGATAGGAGAGGTAGATTCGCTACTTTGACTTCTAGCTTGGGTGCCACGCTCGTCATCTCCTTATTAAGAAATTGAATACTTTCGGGGGAAAACCTGTCAGGCTCATATTCGTTCCAAGGATATAGCTCCCGACGAACCAGACCTTTGTCCGGATAATCTAACACGTCTATGGTGTCAAAATTCTCACCGGTAGACTTGAAGTATGTTCGTAATTTGAGCGTTATCGTTTCGCGATATGTTTCAAAAGAGGGCATATAAGGAAATGCCTTGAGCGCCCGGGTATTGTAGTCGAATGCGCTCCGAAAACAACCACAATCTATAAGGCCTTCTACGAGGATGTCATACCTGTCCACCGTTAGGCGTGTCCTAAAAATGTGGTATGATTGGAGAGAACGAGACTGGGCAAGGTATTCCTACGCGGTTTTAGACCAACAGGTCTTTGCCCAGGTCACGGCTTCAACGTCGTCGATAGCTTCGGCTTCGTCGTCGTCAACCAATGAAATGCAGCAACATTCGACATGTTCCGAGACATGGTAGTCTGGCCTCCGTGAAGCAATTTCATGAGCGCGGAAAGAGGTAATGTCTGCCTTTGCTGCGTCCAATGCCATCTCGTAGTACTCCAACTCTTCAAGCACCTCATCGATTAGAAGGAGCGCCTTGTATGCATCACCAACGGCCAGGTCCGGGTATCCGAGATATTTGTATGATTTTGCGAGCTTGAGATGTAGAACGATGCTGTATGGTTGGGTTGCAAGATGCTTTTGGAGCTCGGTGAGCTCGGCAAGCCTGGAGCGTAAAATGCTACTAGTTGGGGATGTCTGAGCCTGTCTAGGTAAGCCCTGGACATGAGCGAAAGCAATTGTGTAAGAAAGAACGTGCCTCCATATTGCGGCTTTTATAAGGGATACGGGGGATAATTAATAGTCCAAGTAATGAGACATAGAGAAGTGATGGTTAAAACACGGAAAGTCGCTAGTGTAATTTTTTCGACAAAATTTCCCCGCTAACACGCTGTCACGGGATCTTATCGATCGCCGAAAGTTCCGCCGTCCCCCTTCAATCTTCCCACCGCTTTTCAACAAAGACCTACCCTACTACATATTGCACCTATTCTGCATAATGCTTCCTTCAGCAGCAGAGCTGGTGGCTCGGTTTTTGAGGGCTAATGGCTACACTGAGGTATAGACGTCATGGAGCCGTCCGGTGCAACTAGCTGACGAATGACTAGACGCTAACTAGCTTCATCCAAGAAGCTGGTTTAACTTATGAGGCCGGAGTGACTACCGGTGATGAAGTCACAATTGATCAAATCCTCCAAGAAAAGAAGACATTTGATATGAGCCTCAATTTCGAAAAACTGGGAGTCGACGACAAGAACTGTGGCTGGCAGAATCCAGGTTAGCCGCCACTCTATTATTAAGTCTTACAACACTGATTCCCACAGCCCCTTCTAACCCTACAATCCTGAGTTCCTTGCCGACGAAGTCCAATATTCTCAGCGTTCACCTCCTCAGCTTGATACTCTCCACATCAGCTGGTCCACAGTCCACCATCGCCGCAACCACAGCCGACCGGTAGGTTATTTGCAATCATTTCACTGCTATCTGCTTATGAAAGACAGACGATTGAATTTCATCGACCCGCTCGTGCCATCTCTTCCCTTGATTCGGTCGTACCCCAACTTCCAGGATTCGCCTATCTTGGACTTACTTGTGATCAATTGCCAGTATCTACTTGCCGCCTCAATGTCGGGTAGGCTACTTTTCTATGATACGGCTACCGAAAAAATCCTAGACGAACGGAAGGACCATACCAAATACCTTGTGAAGCTTGCCAGTTGGTCAGATGGCCTTTCTACATCGATCATCGCAACTGCAGGCTGGGATGCTAAGGTCGTTCTGTACAGGGTGAGTGTTGTTAGCAGTCTCAATCCCAAACTTGGAGAACCCATTGCAACAATAGAATTGCCGAGCATTCCGGAAACGATAGCTTTCATCCAGTCGCCAGATACTGCGGAACCGATTCTTTTGCTTACACGAAGGGATTCGACCTTTCTATACTACTATTCATTGCCTACGCGCAGAGAAAACGATGCGGTTGTTACCCTTCTGGGAAAGCAGAATTTAACACCACACTCCACGGCTTGGGTATCATTTTCCCCGTCAGACGTCCAGCTTTGCCCTACTGATCCATCTTTGGCTGCTATCGCTACTTCCTCAACTCCGCACATGCGCGTCATCATTGTGAGACTGCTCATTCCTCCGAAAACCCACTCTGCATCGAATATACATGCTGTCGCTCTCGATCCCCAGCAGGATCCAACCTCCACTGTAGATCCTATTTTAGACTCGGGTGTCACACTCACCCAAGCGTCACAAGAACGGGCGAGTCTTTTGGTTCAGGACCGTGAGGAAGCAGCAATCATTATAAACATCAATACTATGGCGCCCCAGACAGCCTATTCGACTCCAAATCTGGTGTGGCGACCGGACGGTTCAGGCATTTATGTTAGTTCTGACGACGGGATTATCAGAGGATTTGAAGCGACGACGGGAAAGCTTATGACAAGTTTAGAGGCTCATGACGCTGGATCGAAACTTCGATGCCTTTGGGCCGGGCGTGTGAAAGGAGAGCTAAACAGCAGCTCTGACCATAATTATGGTACAAATGGCGAAGAATATCTAATTAGTGGAGGTTTTGATCAAAAATTGATCCTGTGGAATTCACTCTGAGCAGGCTCTTCTAGAACCCCCCACACGTTCATCTCATTGAAATCAACGCGCGTCTCGCATTTGGAGGGGCGGAAAATCTCGGTAGGATTTTTGAACACATATATCCAACCGCATATGCAGGTCGGGCGTGGCGGGCGCGGAGATACCCTTTTACTCAAACCGGAAGGCGAAGGAGGGCATTGGCGTCCCGCGTAGGCATCAGGTTTCTGCACTAGAAGGTTACATCAAATCCGTCGTTCAGCTAAGGGTGCTGTACTACGATCCACGATGAGCACGTCAGCCGCCAGAGTTTCTAGTTCTGTTCTCAATAGCTTTGTGGAACCTTAAGTTCTGCCACAGATGTTCGCGAACCATTCATTTTGCTTTTACCGACGTCACAAGTAAAGCAAGGGTAACGCTAGCTCGAATTAAATAGGTTCTGCACTCTCTTAGCAGTATTTGCCGAAGTCCGCAAAATCTAACTCAAAATACCTAGGTTTTGATCGTCAAACGCCACAATATCTGAAACGCCCCCGTCTAATCCTTAGAATGTGGTGAGATCTGCATCACAGATGAGACACATAACGACGGCATAGTGGATGTTTGAGCTGTCATGCACAAAATATGGAGAGTACGCGCAGCAGGTGTAGTAAAGTTGTTGAAAAGTCTTATATACGGTTCTGCTCTGCAAGGCGCATCCTCCCTTTGAGCTATCTTTCGTTCATAGATATCTCTTTGATTGTACCGCTTCAGCCAAGCCCTCCCACGCCCATCCACGATTAGTATTTAAGAAGTGTGAGCCATGTACAGTCTAGAACGGGACGGGGAAGCCGGGCCCCGGGCTTTTCCCGGGCATACACGTTGCTACTGGACGCCTTTGTTTTTCTATGCGTCTACACACCTCAATGCAAAGGGCTTCTTCCCGTCTATGTTTGAGGCTAGCGGCTTTTCTGCCTTGGAATCCTTCCTTCTTGCTCGTCAGTGGACCTGGCGTATGTGGGATGACAATATAAATATCATGCCGGCGTCACCCAACTCACTCTGTCTTCACTGCTCACTTGTTCAGCCTTCTACAAAAAGGTCAACCCATTATTTCGATCACTAGTCTTCGTTCTAGATTGAACACTATTTTCATCGACGCTATCATCACCCTTCACACCTCGCTCCTCTTCCTTCGTTACGGAACCTTTTGTGGAAACTCATCACGAGAAGCTCTTCTTCTTCTTACTACGTGTTACTTGAATCAATATCTCGAAGCTCATACTTCTTTCACCATGCCACCGAGATCGGAAAAGGAAGATTACATGCTCATTGCTTCCGGGCCAAGCGAGAATGCCCCCTTTCTGGGAGCATGGAAAGACTTCAAAGATAATATACGTGGCATCATCAACAACCAACCTGGATGGGCAGAGGTGATGCCTGGTCGGGGGAAGGGGGATATGCAAGCATGGTGCAGGCTCGATGATAAGGAAGACGCAGAGTCTGCGTACAGTACGTGCCCTTCAATGGCACCTCCCTTACCAATGCTGAATCTGCACTTAGACTACTACATCCAATGTCAGGGGGTATTAGGCCACCTATTCAAGACTTCTCGCGTTAACGGCGATTATCGATTGATGAAATGCAACTGTACAGCACACTTCCCGGCCATCGCTGATCGATGTCATTCGCCAATTCGATCTGGAATCAATGTAGACACCGTTAACAGTTACCTTGGTAGGACAGCTCCCCTTTTACGGCCGGAGCACACCTACCAGGTGCTTCCCGCATCGTCGGCATATCCGTATGCAGGTTACCCGCAGGCTCAGGTCTATGCAACCCCATCGGCATCCTCGTTGTACTACGCACCAATGCAACTGGCGGCTCCGCAGGCCCCAGTGTATTCGACAAACACTAGTGGACTCCCTGTAAACATGGGTAACGGGGCATACTTCACCGAGGCTCGAGGCATTTTCATCAGTAACCTTGATTTCAGGACTAGCCCCAATGACCTTATTCAGCTGCTCAACATAGCGGGGCATCCTGTCGAGTCCAAAATGCACAAGGACGCGAGGACAGGGTTGTTCAAAGGAGCGGCAACAGCGAAGTTCGCCACAAAGAATGAAGCCCTATATGCAGTCCAAACACTCAACAAGATAGTCTTCTTGGGCAAGAGAATCCACGTCCGATTAGACACCGACACAACAATTGTGGGGGAAGTCCAGCAGCCCGTCATTGTGAACGGGTCTAATCTACCCAGGGTAAGCTCGTCCAAGTGTCTCATATCTTCAGTCTGGGACTAATAATTGCTTTCTGTAGTCATGAAGATGGTTAGCGCTTGATGTAGCGAGGGCAAGGGGGGATGTCGATGGAAGAACGCACTGCGATTTCGAACAGGGTATACACACCCGATATGCAGATCATCACACGCGCTTCCGTCGAGCCGGCCGGTCGGGATTCGTGCATCTCCTTCAATCTCGGATAACCATTTTTTCCAGTGTTTCTCGTCGTCAACTGCCCAGAAAGATTTCCTTGTCCACTTCTTTGTACTTGAGAAGTGTGATGGGGCCAAAAAAATCTCGGTCTGTCTGATATTTCACACGATCTCTATTTTGGATGTCGGGAATGAAGGATCGCGAGGTGTTCGCGACAGGGTATCTAGGTGGCTTCGGCAGTCTTTACTTTTTATATGCAAGTGCTGTTTTGTTGCAACCACAGCCCCCAAACGTCGCTTGAGATGATTACGTCTACAAGTTCACGCTAAGACGCCAGCCCGTTGCCCCGATTGGATCTGATAATTTCCAATCCAATGGCATGGCATTGCAAAAGGAAAGAGCAACATCGTGCTTACCGCCACACAGGTGCTTTGTCTGGCGTGGCTCATGGCCCAAAGGCCCGGCACCTACACCGCTGTTCAGCTCTGTGATACCGATTCGCTGTGTGATGGGCCCAATGCACATGTGTGGGCGTCGACTAGCCTCAAAATGTTCAGAATATCTAGAGTGCATTCCAAGCGATCTTGGACGATTTCTTATCGACCGAAATCACTTGTTCGGACTTGCTCGGTGCACCCACATCCGTATACCCGTCTACTGTACGCCACGCTTGAAAGCATCTAAAGTTGCCAAAAGCAGATACCGTGCCATCATCGTTGTTGACAATCGGACTTCTAGACCTGCCTAGTGTTGGTTGCGCGAGTCTAATCCGCCACGATATCACTCTAGAACTCGGAGGCCGCGAGGTCTGTTTCGTGGGAATGTGATTCTACAAACGAGGCGAAGAAGGCTGCAATACCGACGTTCACGCCAGATAAGTCGTTCGTCCCGAAGCGTCTTCTCTTGGAAGCGATCGGGTGTTGCCATGCATACTAGTGTCACACAATTTTCCCACGCTGTGGAAGCTAGATGGGCCATCCAGAGTGTCAGAAACTTCCAATCCTCCCGCTTCAGGCTTATTATGTGATGTAAGATGTCGGTTATTTGCCCGCTGACTTGGGCCGACCACTAAACGCTACACAGCTTGAATCATACGCATGCATGTTGTCGATGGGGCGAGACCTCAACTGCTGTCACCTGGTTCTCGGGGTGCGCGCACGCTTTCAGGGATTATCGGGCAGGTACTGTCAATAGTGGGCCTGTACGGAGATCTCCTGAAACCTTGATACGCCATTCCTTCAGCTGAGTCTGCCTTGGATCTCGGTGGCCATTTCTGGGTATCGCTCGGACTTGTAGCTGAGCAAATCTTTGCAAGGCTGCGAATGGTTGAACAAGTCTCTTAAACCCTCAATTCACAGGAGCGTCGAAAACCACCCTAGCAACTTCATAGGTCTCTCTTCAATCGACTCTCATATACTGTTAGTATCTAGTCAGCTTGCGCTTCTGAAATCATGGCAACTCTGACGGAGCAACCCGGTCATACTCATTGTCCAACGGCTAACTACACTCTAGTTGCATTATCGAAAAGTCAAACTCTGTTCATCCTTCCATACGACGAAGGCTATTCTATTACTCTGTTAGTCTCGAATTATCGCCAGCTTCAAACCTTAAGTTGACATCGTGTCAATTTTTGGGTGTCCAATTTCGAACACACACCGAACCAACTTCACGATCGATAACGGACTACTCCGACCTAGACGCCGAAATTACCAAATGCCCGAAACACAACAAGGCTGCAGCCCACACAGCTGGCACCCCGACTTCAGCTCGGCATCCCACTTCGGCGTGCCGAGAAACGGTGATCGGACTCTTCAGATCGTCGAATCAAGGCGCCGATGCGATACCGAGGGGCCGACCCCAGGAGAGCCACCATGCCACAAAGTGTTCGATACATCCAATGTAAATCCGCCGACTGAGATCCACAAAAGGCCACCAGATCTTGTCATCTCCCGACGATCTGGCTGAGATGCGAGCAGGGGTTCCACGTTGGATGACTTGCATGAACGACCGGGTGGTCACATAGCCACTCTGGGACGTCGCGCTCCCGTAATTGAAACTGTGGACGCTGGGTGTCGGAGGCTATCGCACGAGGGGGTGACAGAGGCTATCGTACGACGTGGTGACGGAGGCCATCGTACGACGGGATGACGGAGGTATCGTACGACGAGATGTTTGTTTGTCTTGCCGAGCATCTAGTGGGAAGAATTCCAGAAAGCCAGAGCGATCCGTGGCTCTAATGTGGCCTGACCCCGGCATGTGCATGGGCGCCGAAGGTTATTTGGACTTTGGTGCTTCGGCCCGAACTCCAGATCGACCGGCTGTGTTGGTACGGTGTTGGTACGGTGTTGGTAGTAGTGAAGGTCGATGGACTGGGGGATGTGTACGGAAGTTGTGTGAGATAACTGTGAGGCCTTGGCTTCATTGCTGATTGCAGAGATTGTCAATTTGAGGCTGTTCATTTTCGCTTATGAATTCCGTTTTGGGAGATGGATGGGGGCCGTCTTTTTTTTTGCTTTTTCCAAGTATATGTCCCCTTAAGAGTACGGACGGGAACTTAGTGTAGAGTCAATCTAGAATGCAGCGTTTTTATAAGAGATGATACGGAACAAAAGTTATGTGTACTTGAAAAGGAGAACAATTGGGTTATGACAGGAAGTACAGAAGTGCACCTATATTCTTGAACTGAACTGTTCGCTGCTTGTTCTAATGTCACTCACAGATCATAGGAAACATCTGAGCTACTATCTTACCCAGTCACCGAATGTTCAAAGACACCTAGCTAAACAAGAAAACTTATTCTCACCATACCATTGCACTTTATAAGCTCATAATTGCATCTGTGCCACCTTTGAAAATACTTTACATGTGTCGTCAGTTTCACGAGCCTTCCTTTCATAATACCATCCTAAAAATTCCGACTTTAAAGCATCTCCATTCGAATTTACTGGCACTGACTCAAAGTTACTAGTCATCTCCCACAATAAGTGGATCATACTACTCTCCGGTATGATCTGAATCAGCGCTGTCATATAATCGCATCCGTACCGCAGGTACCAACCTTACCACCTTAAGCAGAATTGGCTTATGAAATCAAGTTCAACGGCACGAATTTGGCTTCCAGGGCATCATCAAGTCGTGTCCAGCAACTGGCGGCTCCTCAGGAACCAGTACATTAGTCATGCTAATAGCATTTAGCATGGATAGAAAGATGAATTTACTACATGGTTAGATGCCCCTCACCTATCATGTCAGTCCATCCTGGAAGCCCCAAGTAAACCTTTGAGGAATCTGATTAATGGCGCTCTGAATTCTTTTCCGGCTTCCGAATACTCATGAGCTTCTTATAGTCCGTCGATGAAGACGAAGACGACGAAGAGGTCTTTCACACTGAGCAATATTTCCAACACCCCAAATGAGCCCTAGAAGGTTTATGGTATGCTAGAATCAATGCCTCTCCGCGCTACAGGACTAACAGCTCTTTATTATGTTGTAGATCCCTTCATCAATCTCATCGCCCTTTCACACTGTCAGCCTTGAAGCCTTAGACTACAGAAGACTTGTTAAGATCAAGTTCTGAGATTCTCCTTCTTCGTCACAACCTTATTATATAGCCACACTAAATATAATCCACTTTAGCCATGAGCCTCACGGCCTTCTTCTAAGTTCCTCCGAAAACCTTCTTCTACAGTTTTGCTTTCCTCTACACCCTCCACCCCCTTTTCTGATGTCGGACTGTCTCGACCCACAGCACGCACAAACTCGCAGCCCCCACCATCAAACAAGCCCCACTCCAAATCTGCACGCCTATAAAATTCGTCTTCCCATCCTTTCTCTTCAACAAAGCGCCCGCAATGGGCGCTCCTATCAGCGTCGCTACGCTTGACACACTCCAGGACATGCCGAGTCGGGTTCCTAGTCGGCTGAGGTCGGGGCTGATGCTAGCGAACGCCGCCGAAGGAATTGTTACTAGGCCGGCGGAGAGGAAACCTAGAGAGTTAAATGATTTATAGTCCAAATGAATCAGGTGGCAAAGACACGGGAAACATACCCCAAAGCACACTAAACACAATAAACGTACTCTCCTTTTCAATGCTGATCCAACAAAGACTCAATATCCCACTCCCAAACGCACATAGCATCCATGTAACGATACTCCCCATGTAATGCGCCACAACCCCAGATCCCAATCTTCCAAAGAAACTCGCCGCAACGCTCATGACAAGCATGTACAGCGCTAGACTATCCGACGTGCCCAGACGCTCTCGCGCATACGTCGGAATATAGAAATAGGGCGCGATGTAGCCGAGGAATGTGAAGAAGGTGCAGCAGGTGAAGATGAGGAAGAGACGGTCATGCAAGGCGGTGGCATCAAAGAGGCGGCGCGCTTTACGGGGGCGGGCAAGAACGGAGGAGCCGGAAAGAAGAGCGGGAAAGGAGAGGAGGGCTGCGAAAAGCGCGATGAAGCCCATGGAGCGGATGGTCCAGGGGAAGCCGGCGGTTTTGGTGAGCCGGTCGAACATGGAGATGTATACCACACCGCCTGTCTCCAGTCAACATCTCGAACAAACTCCACTAGAATGAGTCCATTTTCCCGAGTCGTGCACTGTTTTCATGACGAACGGAGAGAACCCCAAACTCACCGACGGCAATCCCACTCATAACAACCCCCATCGCAAGCGCCCTCCTTCTATCGAACCAAATACTCACCAGCGCCAAACTTGGAATATACAACAACCCAGCACCCAGTCCCATGCACACGCCCTGCGCCAAAAACACCTGCCAATACTCCTTGCAAAGACTCAACATCATGATGCCCAACACGACCAAGAAATTTCCCACATAAAGCATAGATCGGAAATATCCCCGGTCGAAAAGCGGGCCGGAGAGGACGCCGACGAGGATCAGCAGCCACGCTTGCACGGTCCCGATCCAGGATATGGAGGAGGGAGAGGAGGAGGAGAGGAGTGTGGATGTGTAGTAGGCTTGGAAGGCGCCGAAGGAGAGGGTGAAGCCCCTAGAGTTGTTAGAGAGGCGAAGGCAGAAGGGAGAATTGGTTTACCAGATGTTGATGTATATTAGAAATCCTCCAAATACTTTCAGCCACGCATGGAGACCGCCGTCTGGAGGCGGGGGAAGCTCGGGTTCCAGGACGGCTTCTTCGTCTTGGGTATCCTCATTTTGTATTTCAGGATCGAGTGTGTCCTGCGTTGAAGGCCGCCGAGGCCGCTGTTGCTGTTGCTCCGCAGTGCTGTTTTCAAAAGCTTTCTTCTCTTCGAAGTCGAGTGATGTCGGCATCTAAAAGTGTGTAAAGGTACCGTGACCTCTGTGTTGACTAGTGGGCGGTGCAGTCGGAGTTTGTGAAGTTGAAGTAGTCGTCTGAAGTAATAGCTCGTCCTAGTGCCCAGTGAACTCGTGGGTGGAGCTTCCCAATACTCAAATAGCGCTGCGTATATAAAGTCCAGATTGCACTAGAGTTCGAGACGGAAATGAATTTCACATCAGCATTCTGCACGTAAATCCACCTTGAAAATGGGGGACCTTGGACCCGGAATGACGGAGTAGTACGGAGTCGTCAAATAACTTGTATCGAGGAATCCGGAGCAAAGAGACTGGGGTAAAGGTTATCTTTGTGGGGCCCTTCGGCTTTTATACTTACACCCATCATCGGTAAGAAGATCAATCACCAGAACGGGATAGTAGTGCCGAAGTGTCCACGCGATTTCTAAGCTCCCGTATGTTGCCTGCATTTCGATGCGGGGAGAGACCCGAGGTTGTAATGGGAGGCGCTAGATGCAAAAAGGGCAAAGCGATGGGTAGCCCCTGGTTAGCTTATGCATGTCTTTTTCGACTGCGTGACTATCAAAGAAGAGTCATTGCGTGAGGGAATTGTTGTGGGGAGGGGAGTTCTTGTCTAGGGAAGGGGAGGCGGGTGATTAATAGCTTAGGATATTGAGACTTGAACAAAGTTTAGGCTACATCCCCGGTAAACACACGTTTTGAGAAATGTTGTTTGAAAAGTTCACAGGCGGTGCACATTGACGGCATAGTCACAAGATCAGGAAGCAGTCAGACTCAGTTAGGGAAACGTACCATTTCCGTTATTTGCATCGTGCCTTTTCGCCTTCATCTACACTACCAACATAATGGAGTATGTTCGTTGCTCATGCACTTGAAATGTGGATGCGCCAATCTCCAGGGGAGTTGAGAAGTTGGTCCCGGCTGCTATACACGTTCCGATATCATCTTCTCACGCTGCTAACTCCGACATCGGCATCCGTCATTACAAGTTGGGGTAGTGGAGCGAGAAGCGGAATGACGCGTTTAGAACGCAGAAATGCCCTAAGTTGATCGATGGTTGCACGTATAGGCTAGGTTGCTGCCATTCATCTCTTTCGACGAAATTTGATTTTGTGATTCGCCAAACAGTCCGGAAAAGTGGGTATAATATTAGACTGTTCTTTATCGCACCGTTGCAGGCCAGGTGGGAAACATTGTAAGAGGTAGCAAGCAAGCGGACGTGATAACGAACTGCGACCGAGAATATTTCAACTGTTTGTATTCCTGGCAACTTGATTGAAGAAAAGGCCTGTCGCCCAAATCGGAATTTCGTCCGCACTCGATTGTAGAAAGGTGTTATACAATTGAATTCGCCAGTCTTTTTCATACTCCCGGACACCGCCCATGTCCGATAAAATGAACCGTAGAAATTTTGAAATCCGTCTCTTGATCATCGATCCGGTCCGGAGAGGGCGAGGGATTTCGAGTGAGACTCTCAGGACTAGGCAGCAGGAGTGGCCCATTTGTTCTTTCGGGCTTCAGCCTTTGCTTTGTCCTCGGCTGACATGGCCCACGTCGAGCCGCTGTTGCGGGGATTGTCGTCTCGTCGGTTGTCTCCTCGCTCCCGCGTGTCACGGCCATCCCGCCTTCTGTCACCACCGCGGTCTCCACGGCGATCCCCACCACGGTTTCCACGTCCACGGCGCTCACCTCCTCCGCGACGTTTGTTCCTGGCGCCCTCGTCGTTGTCGTCACGTCCGCGCTTCCGGGTTCGGTCGGAGAGAGCCTCGTCTAATCCCTTTGGCGGGCCCGTCTCACCAAACTTCTTCGCGCGCTCCAACTTTTTCATTCCCTCATCCTCTTCGATATTCAAGCCGAACTTCTTCGCACGAGCTTTGCGCTTCTCGATTTCGGCCTCGAGGTTGGACGCAGCAAGACCTCGAGTGTAGTCTGGCGGGGGCTCCTTCGGCTCCTCGACCTTGGCCTCGCCTTCTGCTTCCGGATTCTCCCCGGCTGGCTCCTTCACTGACAGGTCGTCAGTCTTGGATGGATCAATAGCTGCGACTTGGTTGGGGACGGCCTGCGGATTGGTCTGTTCTTCGATGCCGGCGCTGGCGACAGGCACGGATAACTCGGTGGTTACAGGTGCAGTGGACGTGGCTGCAGGGGCTGGTTTCGGAGCTTCGTCCTCCGCGTCGTCGTCCCAGTCGATCTCGTCCTCGGGGTGGGAAGCCGCGGGGGCGGGCTTGGAGGTGCCGGAAGTCTTCTCGTCGTCCTTGGTGAGACGATCGACCATGTCAGCCTTCTTGCCACCAGTCGGGAGGTTGCGGTTCTTGAGAAGCGCCTCCAGCTCGGCGTTCTTCATCTTCGCGTATTCGGGCATCTTGCGCGTGTGGACTCGACGTGCAGTGAGAAGGCAGATGTGCTAGGCTGTGACGCGGACAGGGAGTCGCGCAAACGAGGGTGAGTCGCGAGACGCGAGACGGCGCTGCTTGTGTTTGTACCTGTGCGTGCTGGTTCTATATTAGTTCGTGAGACCAGGCCAGCGCGCGAGAGGGGAAGCAAGTGGGGCGTTGGTGGAGGGAAGGGAGGATAGAGGTGATGGGGCGAGGGAGAGGGCGAGAGAGAGTTGAGCGACTCGGCGCTGCGACAAAGCGCAGGAGCGACGGGTCAAAGCGTCGCCAAGGCGCTAGTCCCATCCAACTTCTTCCCGGAGAAGAGCCGACGCCGAGTTGTTTACAACCACTATCCAATACCTCAATCAAAGTGTGTTGTCTTTATTCTGGTTGTGTGTTCCACTCGTTTGCCCGGTCTCTTCCTGGTGGTCACCGCGAGCCGGTAGTATGATGCTATTGAAAATGAACTCTTTTCATTATGGAACCTCACGAGATGCATAGCCAAAAGTCTTCAGTTAGTATTTCTTCTCTTTCTTTACCAGTGTCTATTAGGCTTAGATAGCATCTAATATAAAGCAACGCGTCAAACTAAATCTACATAGGTAGCTATAGTCGGATTGATATACAATTATATCATATACCCGCCCTAACAATACTCCATCATTTCTACCCAGGTAACTACCTAAAACTTTGTTTTTGATGTAACACTAAACTCACAATACACCAAACGCAATCTCAGTCTCTCCCGTTTCACCACAGACCTCCAAGCCCCTTAAGCACCCAAGGTGCAACCACCACCTCCGTGCAATTATACTCCTCACACGCCATAACAGGCGGGCACACGATCCCACAGCCTCCGCAATTGCTATTATCCGTTCTATAATTCACACACCCTCCATTGCATCTTGATGGTGCCGTTTCGGGACAAGATGTAGGCTCTGGCGTCGAGGATGGACTTGTAGGCGTGGGAGGTGCTGAAGATGTTACTGGAGGCACTGGCGGCGTTGTAGACGTTGCAAGTGGGATGAAAACTTCAGTACAGTTCCCTCCAGAATCTGTTGCGAAGCCGCTAGGACAAGGCATGCTTGTCACTATGCTTGTACATTCTCCAATCTCGGCATCCCAGAGCGTCCCAGAGGGGCATGCGATGCCTGTGGAAGATGTCGATGGCGTGCTAGAAATATTGACACAATGTCCGCTTTCGTCAAGATATTGTAGATCGGGGCAATAGCACGCCCCTTTATAGCACCGGTATTCACATACATTGCCACAAGCCCCACAGTTCTCACGGTTGTCGTCGAGGGATATACAGCCGGCGCCGGGGCAGTAGGATGGACCCGTGTCATTCGCTTCGCAGCTTGGAGGTGGCGTAGCGATTGGTGCACAGCTACCGAGCTCAAGATCGAAGGTCGAATTTGTTGGGCAGGGTGTGAAGCTA
The DNA here is from genome assembly GCA_010093585.1 of Melanomma pulvis-pyrius CBS 109.77. Classification (NCBI taxonomy): domain Eukaryota; kingdom Fungi; phylum Ascomycota; class Dothideomycetes; order Pleosporales; family Melanommataceae; genus Melanomma; species Melanomma pulvis-pyrius. The sequence continues at coordinate 57,764 of MU001860.1, forward strand.
GTCGTTGGAGGTGTAGTTGTAGTAGTGTTAATGCAATGACCGCTTTCGTCTAGCGTTAGAGGGTCGGGACAGTAGCACTCTCCCTGATAGCACTCGTAATCGCATACATGCCCACACGTTCCGCAATTCAGCTTGTCATATCTTAACGTTGTGCAACCTGACCCCGGGCAGTAGTCTGGGATCTCAAGATTCGCGGGACAGCTAGGAATTGCTGGAGGAGGGGTACTAGTACTTGTGTTGGTCAGAGGCAGATCTGATACAGAAGTTGTTGAAGATGGCGGAAGCGTTGATGTAGAAGGAGCACTACTGCTTGTATTGGTCTGAGGGGGATCCGATATAATAGTGGTTGTTGATGGTGGAATTCCTGATGGAGAAGTTGTTGATTGCACGGGAGAGCTGGTGCGAACGATGGCGGGAGGTGGCTCGGAGATAATAGTTGTTGAGGATAACAAAGCCGTGGACGACCAGAAGCTTGATGAAATAGGTACGGATGTAGTGGCTGAAGAACCAATCGATGAAAACGACCCTGATTCCTCTGAGTGTGTGGACAGAGTTGGTGTCTTGGAAGAGATTGGTGGATTTGAGCTGTCGGAGGGAATGAAAGAAGTCGAGCTCTCTAATATTATAGTAGAGATAAGAAGCTCTGAAGAAGACGTTACTAGAGTCTCTGAAGAGCTGGATGGAACGAGTATCTCAGAGACAACTGGTGAAATTGGTTCATCTAATGTCATTGACAAAGATGTAGTCTCTAAGCTTATAGGAATTGAAAAAGACGGAATAGTTGTAGGTAGGTCAGAAGGTTCGAACGACGTCGATGAAGAGGACGTAAGTTCTAACGGAATTGTCTCTAGGACTGTGGATGTTGGTAGCGTCAACTCGGAAGGGTTGCTTTTAAAAGTTGTAGATGAAGGTGGTATTAGATTAGCAGGGTTGGACTCTGGACCCTTTGATGAGACTAGAATAACGACCGAACCTGGAGAGAGAGTCGAACCCGAACTTGAAGCAACAGCGGAAGGCAATGCAATTGGCAATTCTCCACTTGAGGCCAGAATCTCCGTAATTATATGACTAAGAGGTGGGTTGCTTGGGATTGATCTAAATGAATTTGAGGTCGTCCCACTGGTAGGAGGGTTGCTCGGAATTGGTAAAGGTAGATTGGACGACCCCTCGATGTTCGTTGTTGGAACGGGTAGCTCAGCAATGCTCGTCGGTAGATCGGAGGGCTCGATGTTGCTCATCGGTGGATTTGATACAGTCGGTATGGACACAGGTGGCAGGGTTGGCACACTAGACGCTGGTGCATCAAACACTGAGCCGGTGAGGATCGTTTCTGGCGGATTAGACAATGTAGGATTACTTGCTAAGGCATTCGTTCCCGCAAGGCTACTTGTCGGAGAATTCGACGAGAACAATATCGAAGCTGGCGGTGGTGTGATAGTGGGTGCATTCGAAACTGGAACAGTCAAACTTGGAGATACCTTCTGAGTTAGGTCCTGCAATCCCTCACAGCCATCGGGGAAGAATTCTTTCGCGACTGGGAACGCCTCGCTGATGGCGTAGTCGCAGAGCATGCTCGCGCCGAAGACGGCTAGAAACTGTAGTCCAGGTTCAGGTAATGCGTCGCCACCGTAGACAGACTTGATACAATCTCCAACGATAGTAGGCGTGAAGTCTTCTACGCTCTCGCCCGTAAAGAATGCTGGACGGAAAGTTAGCCTCCATATATCGTAGACTACGGTGTAGAATTGAAAGTGTTCCGGTTCAACTAACCTCCACACACTGATGCGACAACATCAGCGACCAAGTTGTGCGCAAAAATTTCCCCGTTCTCCCCCTGGGCATTTGCTTTCTCCGCGAGGCTCGTCCCAAACTGTGTAGCGAAGGTTCGCACTCTATCCGACACAGCTCTCAGTTGTATCTCTACCCGTGTGCGAAGTTCGTCGCGTCGGCCACGTTGGTTCGGACTAGCTTGCACACCGGGAAGAAACATCACCAGCCCGAAGAGGAACGCAAAGAACACGACGTGTTTCGAAGGGTTCCGTCTTGACGACATGCCAGTGAACTGATCGGGATTTGACGTAGAGCTCGGCTTGAAGCTAACCACTGTACTTGTTGGCGGTTTAATGCTAGTCGATGGTGTTGGTGTTGACTGTACTCGGATACCACAGTCGACTTCAGCGGCTTGGTTGATTGATGTACCCTCCTTCGTTCCGTCGCTCTTGACTGAAAACTTCGCGCAACTTGCGACCAAGACGTCCTGCTGTTGGTGGACACGATTGTCGACCTGGTTTGGCGCCGGGAGAATGAAATCGGGGGCATTTTGTGTGAAGGTGAAATTCGACTTATAGGAGGAGATTCCTGGTGGGCATTTGTTCCGCGTTGAACAAGAAAGTGAACTGCCGCTGTCGGTTTTGCACTCGATGTTCTGGAATCCGTTGATGCTCGAACAGCTGGGCCCTTTACACGTGTATGTGAGCTCGTAGTTGTCGATTCCTGGGCCACAATTTGAAAAGTGGCCACGAGCTTGAGTGAGGGAACTCATTTCGATTATCTACAATGTGGAATGAAGGAACACTGTAACCTCGAGCGTAAGTGAGCCAAGTCTGGTAGTTCTGGCAAGAGATATTTTCTTCAAATAAACGGCCTGTCGGCTTGTGGCTATAGGCAGACGCAAAAGGGAAGCTGAAAATAGTGACCAATAAGTAGCGAGTGAGGCTTTGAACGAAAGTGGAAAGGAGACGAGAGACAACACGAAGGGATGCTAGGAAATAGCGCACAAAGTAGGAGGGCTCTGGCAAGCCATGTCACACGGTCTGGTCATTTCCTTAGGTCAAAAGTAAGGTCGACCTAAGACATGCTTTGGCAAAATCGTCGAATCGGCTGGGGGCTGTTCGCGAAAGCTGCAGGTTGAGGCTGAACTGCTTGGTGAATTCGCTTATCGGCTTGATGACCCGAGCATCTCCTACTATCTACTACTATTCGAGATGAAAAGGTTCTAGGGACAGAACGGAACATGATGGCAGTTGTCAACTGAATGGAAACTTGTTGAACAAGGCAGTGACGCATACTATGACGATGTGATATTGATGAAATGCAAGAGTAGAAGCGACCTGACAACGGCATCTGCTGTAGCCTTAGCAGTACTTGCTCATTGCGAAGTTAATTGCGCCAAGGTCGGCCTCCCAAAGCCTCTTCATACGCTACCTCTGGGGCTGAGAGGCTGTGACTCTCGGCGGCGTTCAGCGTGGCGCACCGAATGGGACACTCCGAACCCGATTGGCAGTCTAGATGCGCCGAAAGCGACAGCTGTGTTAAAATTTGGCGAGGTTGATGATAAGACGGAGTAATAACGGTCCAAGATGCCTGGGTGACGTGGACGTCCATGGTGTTGAGTGTCTCTGTGTTGGCTACCTTTACGCCTTATGTGGACTGAAGGTACTGGGGGTGGTGAAAACCATCGGTAGTCTGCATAATGAGACGAGATGTGTGGATTATGTCTGGGGGGTACACAATAAGGGGATTTCCGCGGAGTAGTCGGGAGTTGCCGATGCGTGATGTCTTGGCGTGTCCCGCACCCCGGAAACGTAAACACAACACTGCGGGGGCTCTTTCGGACTGTCAATTGCTTAACACTCGCCACTTTGTGCTCTAACGTGCAGCACCACATCAATCGATTTCGACATGCCTTCCGCCACAAGGCCTGACTCGCGTTCTCCTTCCCCCGCTCCCGCCCCACCGATCGCTGAAGCGCCTGGCCCACGTGCGCAGGGCTTCATCAACATCTTCAACGCGACTGTAGAGAAGACGCTGGAGAAATGCTCGGCCAAGAACTTCGCCTCCTGCTTTCCCACCGCCGCGCAGTACAGCCCAGAGATCCTAGACAATCTGCGACAACAGATAGTCGAGCAGTTGGATCACACCTGGAAGGCCCAGTTTGAGGGCATCATGGCCAGCCGGGACGTGGTCAAGTCGGTCAACTCGTTGGAACAATGCATTGAAGATGCGAAATTGAGGAAGAAGCGGGCTGAGGCCAACGCGAATGGTGGCCCCGTCGAGACCCCTATCCCGTAAGCAACTCTTCTCGTGCACCCCCGAGTGTAGACGTGCGACGCTGACAGCTATTGTAGACCACACACGTTATCTCCATCCGCGATCCACCTTGCGCACCTGCTGCCATTCCTCGAAGGACAGACTGCAGAGACAAATGTTCGCATCACTGCTACCCAAGAAGCCAACGTCGAACTGCTTTCCACCATCACCGCGCAACGCGCCGAGATTGAGGCTTTAGTTCAGGGCTTAGAAAACGTCATTCAAGATCTGGAAGTTAGTGCACAGATGATGGCTCAGGATGAAGTGCAAGGGCTGAGCAAGGAGATCAAAAACTACGAGATGGAGATGAAACGCGGCTGATGAAAGGGCCACGACGCAGTTGCGATTAGAAATGCCACCATGCTGTCGACATTCGATACACTGGATTCGAAATCCAGCAGCGAAACCTGCAAACTCCGGTTTCCTCCCGAGCCCTTCCCTGCCCAACCAAAGGCTAGACGGCGTACCGAGACGCGGAATCAGAACCACAGATAAGATGAAGTGGTGCGCAAGAATGTGTTCACAAAGCGCCGCGGAATGTCCAAGCGCTTCGGTCCGGCGCTACTATGATGGATTCATACAGAACACTAGCTTTCGCATTCCTTGAAGAGGTGGGAACGAGACATATCACGAAGAGGTAAAGGTTTACAGGAAGGCGTGCATCCCGTGCATGTGTAGTTCGAGACGTATGTTTAGTAGCTTCAGTGGGCGAGAGCAGACTTTCGTGATTGAATTGCAAATCGCCTTTGGTGGCCTTACTTATCGATGTTTTCCATTTGCGGTTGCATCTTTAATATTTGTTTTACGCTTTTGCTCGATTCAGACATTGAATCTCTATTTCATATTGCCCAACAGCCCTGGCTTTCAATGTCTTGGGTATCACCTTCACTCCACACTCAATCTTGCACTCTTCTTGTCTCAACGACGATAGGGCTGTATCAAGACGTTACATGTCGATAGCAGTTTGCTATAACAAATACATCTCTCATTGCAGCCGGTCCTTCAACCATGATATTCTCCATTCAATTCTTCTTTCCCATTTGGTAGAGGCTACGCAACCCACGTCGTCGCCCTATCATCTCAGCAGTCCATGTGTAGGAGCCCAATACTATCTAGCAGCCGGCGGTACACCTTAAATGCCGAGTCGCGGGGCCCCGCGTGCTCGAAATCCCAGGTGCATCCAATGTACTTTAATATGCGAATTCCCCCTACGGCAAAAATGGCAAATTGGGACACCATCCGCTTAGCCGCGACTATAATTTAATCTATCGTAACCAATGCTCAGAACCACGATCAGGATTGCGTGGGCATGAAGAGATCAGGGCTTTGTATATAGAGTCGGCTGGGGGTTGGGAAGGGTAGACGCTGTTTGTCGCTGCCAGTTCTGTTTTGTCAATCTTTGGAATTTAAAGCAAAATAACATCAAATCTATCGTCCGACATGAGACTTTCCACGGCCCTCGTTGTCGCACTGGCGACTGAGTCTATCAACGCCGCCGCCTTGCAACCGCGTCATTGTACCTCTCCTCCGCTCTCCTACTCCAATACTCATCTAACTCCACACAGACACATTTCCTGCGCTCACTGGCACCTCGGATTGGCAGTATGTCCGGACCACGGTAAACGCACAATCCAATGCTGGGCTCAGCGATGTATCCTCCGACCAAGTGCGCTGCTACACCTCTGGCACGAAGGGCGCATCTACACAAAGCGTCGCCGCCGGGTCGTCCGTGGGCTTCAAGGCCTCCCCGAATATCTTCCACCCCGGCCCGCTGCAGTTCTACATGGCGAAGGTGCCCTCAGGACAGAGCGCTGCAACTTGGGATGGGACCGGAAATGTGTGGTTCAAGATCTACGCCGAGAAGGCGACGAGCTCAGGCGGACAGTTGAGCTGGGGGAGTCTGAGTATGTTGTTTCGATCTGCACTTGTCATCTTCAAATGGGGTTGGATCTTGAAATAAGACGCTGATACAACGGACTACAGATAAAGGAACGGTTAGTGTCACAATTCCCAAGGCCACTCCCTCGGGCGATTATTTGCTCCGCGTTGAGCATATTGCGCTGCATCAAGCGAGCAACGTAAGCCCCCAACTCCTCCCTCTTACCCACATCCCACATAGAGTCTAACAGTGATGTAGTTGAATGGGGCGCAGCTGTACATCTCGTGCGCTCAGATCACGGTTACTGGAGGCGGGAGCGGAACACCATCGCCCCTTGTGTCCTTCCCGGGAGCATATAAGAACACAGATCCAGGGCTTAAGGTGAACATCTACAGCGTAAGTGTCTTCTTTATAAGGGACAGATTTATCTAGGCTGCAGTTGCGATGATCAAAATGCTGACTCAGATCACAGGGAGCCACTTCATATACACCTCCTGGACCTGCTGTTTGGTCTGGCTAGGCGTTTTCAAATGGAAATTGAAGGCCGACCTTGGGAATGTGACTCTCAGGGCTTCTGAGAACAATGATAGAAGAGGCCACAGGGTTTTTGACGCTCTTGCGATCTAGACTTTAGGTACTTCAATGCATAGCATTAATTGTGATGATTAAGATTCAGACTGCTTCAAGTTCTTCGACTTTCTCTGCCGATTCTTCCATCGAGTAGATTTCGAGATTCAAATCATGGTGTCGAACTGAAAGGGGTTTAGCGAAGAGCTAGCTTATCGATAGCTGACCGACGCAAAGCGAGCCCACGCACTTCAATCGATTCCCGACGTTCTCTGCGTCCGCAGTGGACTTCTGAAGGGCTATGAAGACCCCTAATACTGAATACTTTGTCCGTAATAACCGAAACTCATGTCATTATGGTCCTCTACCAGCGTCATTGTCGTTCCACAATCCTAGTCCCTGAAGACCTAACATTCACTCCCGGCGTCGGGCCACTGATAGCCAAGCAGCACGGCCCATATCGACTCAGCTCAGGTGAATAACGCAATTCTGGGTTTTTAGCCTTACTACTTTACGTCTAGTCAATCTCTCGCCCATGTTGCTCTACTCTCTTTAGGGACATGGTGCATACAACCGCCAAGGTTTAATACCCGGTAATTGGACAAAGTAGGCTAATCGACGTGGCACAGCACTAACTTTTCAGCTGTACTCTAACCCAAGAGAAAGGAACCTACTAAACAACATACCTTCACTTTGTTACACTGCAGCATCAACCATGTCCAACGAAGAACCCTACTGGCTGGGACGCGCTTCGGTAGAGCAGCAGCGACTTGTCAAACAGCATCACACATGGACGAAGTAAGCCATGGACTCTCAAAGTTAAAGCATATGCTAACATGCTTTAGGAGCATCGGCTACCTAGTCCACCCCTCCATTGCCAGCTTTCTTCCAGAAAATGCCCGGATCGCAGACGTGGGAACTGGTACTGGCGTCTGGCTGACTGAACTGGCTAAAGCGTCACCCTCGACCTACCGTTTCAACGGCTACGACATTTCCGATGCGTCTTTCCAACCAGCTGACAGCCTCCCCTCAAATGTCTCTCTCAGCTTCGGCGACTTCAAGAAGCCAATTCCTGAGGACTTGCGCGGCCAATTCGACCTGGTGAACATCCGGCTCATCATCATCTCGATGGGCGAGGGCGTCTGGGAGTCGACTCTACGCAATGTCCTCACGCTGCTCAAGCCAGGAGGGGCCATCCAATGGACCGAGGGCAACTTCTTCGTCGCTCGAGGTTTCCGAGGCGCAAGCTCAACCTCAACCGGAGGACACTACCTGACCCGTGGCCAGCTCCAACTCAACGGGACGCTGGTCAAGCGATTCGGATACAACTTCCCGGACTTCAACAAGCTCTTCACGGACGCCGGATTGCAGGACGTGGAAGAGGATGTATCCAGCACCGATCGTCTCCCCGAGCAGCGGAAAGATTTCACCGAGATTGGCCTCGGGGCTGTCTTTGGCGCATTAAGAAATATGGCGAGCACTAAGACGGAAGGCTACTGGTCCGAGAAAGAGGTAGATGGGTTCAGGGAGAAGGCTGTCGAGGACATGGACTCGGGTGCTTATCTGCGTTGGGATCTTCACGTTTCCATTGGCTTCACGTCTAAGTGGTCGTCTACTTGATGGACGGACGTCTATTTTTTCAGATAGGCGGCATTGACGGATATCAAATAGCTTAGCGATGGAGAATTGCGACATTAGCGTCCCATCATTGGGTGCTTCGGTTAGGTCGAGTCTTTCTACCGTTCAACTTGTGGCATAGAGTCGACTCATTTTCTCTCTATGTGCAACACCGAGATGATTCCAAGATAATTGGATAACAACCTGTTTTGAAAACTATGGTGGTCTCAGTCGAGGCCCCAACAACACGGGCACTGACATTCACCCTTCTGCAGCCTCTCTGGATACACTTGCGGCAGCTAACAGCAACCTCGTGCAAACTCGACTCAACCACGGAAAGCTCTAGGATGTAGAGCCAATAATCTCTCCCGGTCGCTTCCAAGCTTTCCCTCGAGGCGTATGATTGGCAGAGCTTGACGTTCAAGAACTTTTCGCCTTCGGTGCCTGCCAAGCCGCCATCCCCCCATCACATGTTTCCAGACCGTCGGGACTAACCCTTCAAGATATTCCCTCCACTTTTAAACACGTCAATCTTTCGATTAACTACGTATCTGGGGTGAAAATGTGGAGAAGTATGATCTCCACCGCGCGGCCTCTATCGATAGGCCGCCTCCAGTCTAAATGTGCTATGACGTATAGACGCGGGAGCAAAAGTCGTAGCTCCCAACAGACGCTCTTGCTCATCCCAGCAATGCAGTGCAACGTTTGGGGTCCGTTTTTAATTTCCCTCTGTGCTTTGCTTTTTTCTTACTTTTCTCGATAAGCTCTTCACGTCTGTGATGTATATTTTTCCTTCTTCTACATCACTCGCTTTGTAGAACCACATCTATCCATGCTAATGAACACACGGCAAACCTCCGATACCGCTACAAATGAGTTCCTCGATCTCATCGCAGATCCCTTCCAAAGCCAAGTCAGTCAGCTCTCCTCTGTTTACGTCATTTCACAGCATCGAATATTCCTCACTGACGATCCCGTGGTCTAGATCCAAGAAAATTCAATCTACGCTGCGATAATATGGTCGTTCGTCGTCTCTGGAGGCCTCTTTCTAATCTTCTGCTGGCTCCGGCCACGCAATTCGACCGTCTATGCCCCGAGAGCGAAAAACGCCGACGAGAAACATGCTCCGTTGCCGCTTAAACGTGGGCCTTTTAGTTGGGTGCATGCGATCAAGGATGTGAAGGAGCAAGAGCTCGTTGAGAAGATTGGACTCGATGCGGTGGTATTTCTAAGGTTTCTGAGGATGGTTAGGAATATATTTGTGGTACTTACGATATTTGGATGTGGCATTTTGATTCCGGTGAATGTGGTGGGGGGTCACAAGTTTTGTGAGCAGTGGGGAAATGTGGCGACGTTGATGAAGGTACCATACCTAGATACCCCAATTTATGTTCGATGGATGGAAACTGATGTTTTACGCAGTTCACGCCCCAGTACATTTTCGGGCCCAAGTTCTGGGCGTTTGTCGTTTGCTCGTATATATTCCAGGGAACGGTCTGCTTCTTCGTGTGGTGGAATTATAGGGCAGTTCTAAGCCTAAGGAGAGCGTATTTCAACAGTGCGGATTATAAGGCCAGTCTACATTCGCGGACGCTTTTAGTAAGGACAGAATTCCTGCACTGGAAGAGATGTAATACTAACAAACTCGAAGCTTACACACATTCCTGAACACTCGAGGACCGACTCCGGAATCACCGATCTCGTCGAAGAAGCTAAACAGACGCAGACCGTGCCCCGAACAGCAATTGGCCGGAACGTCAAAGACCTCCCAGAGCTAATAGAAGCTCACGAAAACGCAGTGCGACGACTAGAAGGGCATCTTGCAAAGTACCTTCGCGATCCGCATAAACTGCCTGATGATCGGCCGACGTGCAAAGCGGCCAAGGAAGACAGAGAGGCTTATGGCACAGAGAAAATAGATGCTATCGACTACTTGACTGACCGGATAGCGAGACTTGAGTTGGAGATTAAGGAAGTGCGGGAGAGTATTGATAAAAGAAATCCCGTGCCATATGGTTTCGCCACTTATACTCACATAGAAGATGCTCACGCAGGTGAGTACCCCCGACCCTTTCTCGCTCAAAATACCAACTCGAGTAGTTGCCTACGCCTCAAGGAAGAAAGGGCCCGCAGACTGCGATGTCTACCTCTCACCGAAGCCCCACGACCTCCTCTGGCAAAATCTACCCATGAGTCGTGCAGTACGGCGGACTCGCATGTTCTGGGATGGTTTGTGGATGGTCCTCTTCACAATCGCCTTCATCATCCCCAATATCCTGACCTCAGTCTTCCTTTCCGACTTTTCCCACCTCGGACTCGTCTGGCCTTCTTTCCAGGACAACTTAGCAGCGAATCCGACCGGTTGGGGGATCGCACAGGGTGTTTTGGCTCCTCTGATTCAAACCCTCATGTACATGGGCATTCCGATCGTCTTCCGTCGCCTGTACACCCACTCTGGAGACGTCTCTAAAACCTCACGCGAACGACACGTCACGTCACGTCTCTACGTCTTCTTCGTCATGAACAATCTAGTGGTATTCTCCGTCTTTGGCTCCGCCTGGCGCTTCGTGGCCTCCGTAATCGCCGCACAGAACCAAGGCATCTGGGAGGCCATCAAGTCGGGGCATCTCTTCTCCAACGTCATGACCGGGCTATGTAACGTGTCGACTTTCTGGCTGACCTGGCAAATGCAACGAAACCTTGGCGCTGCTACGGATCTCGTGCAGGCCTGGCCACTGATCTGGGGCTCTATACAGCGGAAGTGGTTCTCGCCTACTCCCCGCCAGGTCATGGAGCTTTCTGCGCCCCAGCCCTTCGAGTACGCGGACTACTACAATAATTACCTCTTCGTCGCTACCGTCGGTCTATGCTTCGGCACACTCCAGCCGCTCATCCTACCTATTACAGCCTTCTACATCGGCATCGATGTCTGGTTCAAGAAGTACCTCCTCCAATACGTTCTGTTCACCAAAACCGAGTCTGGCGGCCGATTCTGGCGGCTTCTAGTAAACCGCTTGGTTTTTGCTGTATGTCTTGCCAATGCTGTCATCGCGCTCGTCGTTGGCGCGCAGGGCATCGGGTCTATAAATTCGATTCGTAATGGGACGATGCTGTATGCTATGATCCCATTGCCATTCCTACTCGCGGGGTTCAAGTGGTATTGCAAGCGGAAGTTTGACGATAAACTAACGTACTATGCCACCTCGTCATTCTCGGATCTAGAAGAACATGGAGATGACGTATCAAAACCTAAGAAGAACGATAGAGTGAGTGTAAGGTTTGGGCATCCGGCGCTCTACAAACGACTCATGACCCCCATGGTGCATGCTAAATCGCAGCACCTCCTGAGAGGAATATACGGGGATCGATCAGCTGCAGATCGGAATATCTTCGCGGCACCCCATCAGAGGTCCACAGACCACGCTATGCCAACAACGCCACTGGCGTACAGCGACGTCTTCATTTCCGAGACAAATCCCGAGGAGGTTCGTAAACGAGAAATGCACACAATGCCGCAAGTAGAGTTGATTGCGGAGAAAGACCTCGATTTCGAGAGCTTCAAGAAGAGAGAAGAGTTCAAAGAGGAGTTTGGCGGCGATGGTGAACTGTATGGTCGGCCAGAGGATCTAATATCCAAAACGGGGACGCCGTCAACGTTTGCCACGTTAGCGGACGGGGGGTATATACAGGTAGGACAAAAGAGCGAGACGGGAAAGGTACGAGGGGGACGAGTGCAACAAGGGTAGGAGACGAAAATGAGAATAAAGAGAGCAGTGGGACCGGACAGGCGGAATATCTAGAAATGCAGTAATAAAGGGAATACTAAGTTACGATTCTAATGGAAGGATTCATATCAGTGCATATTCTTTGCGAGAGCTTATCGACCCGCGAATAAATTGGTACCTGCCGCGGTACGTCTACACATCCGAGGACGCCATCGACAATTCTGGTAGCGTTCGGGGCGGACTCCACGCGTGATATCGACGCTATTTGCCGCGGCACTCACTGTTTCTGCGGCTGAAGAACTCATGATGACGAGACTCCCTCTCTTCTACTGGAAGAGTGACAGCGCGCTCTGAATGGCGTGAACAAGCGGACCAAGCAAGTATTCCAGAACATTCCATAGGATCTTGCGGGCCTCTCCCATTTCTGCTTCGTCATCGAACATGCAGCTGTATGTCTGTTTCATGTAGTGCGTGGCGCGGGTGCACTGCGTCTGGGCGTGGCAGTGGGTCGTTGAGAATTTAGGCATTTTCCCCTGCAAAGTAAGGAATGGTATATGTAGGGCCTGGTTCAGCGCAAATATGTTAGCGGTGGCTGTGGGCAACTACGCGGCGACATAGGATAGGATGGAGGACTTACGTATCGACCCAGTCGTGGTGTTCCTTCGAAAAGGCTGTCTTCAGTGGTGGATCATGCGCCTCAGCTACCCGACGCGTAAGGTACTCATTCGCTACGTCCGCTTACGCTTGCGCCAGCTTCCCGTAGTGTTCCAGAACCTCGAGACCAGGTGGTGCCTCCGGAAGGAAGAGCGTCGAGAGATAGGTTTCCTGGCCGGAAATGATTTTCTCAATACCGTGCTGGTTCGCTGGGGTTGAGTGTCAAAAAGCAGTAGATGCTATTGCATCCTTATCGTTCTTCATCGATGCTGATCTCTGCAAGCCCGCCATGTGCTTTGCATTAGGAGAAGGAGGCTCGGTGCGATCTTGACGAAATGTCTTCCACCAATGTCTGTAACTCCGCTAGCAGCACAGACACTGTGTCCACCTTTAAATTATACTGGTCCACCTTTTCGCGCTCCCATTCCACGTCTACAGTCCCAGTCTTCTTGCGGGACGGGGAGCCAAGGCGCGAGTCCATTGTTGCCGCAGACGGTCTGGGATCTCCAGACTGTAGCCAAATACGATGGCTTCGATAGGCTTGAAGCGACGGAAAGAGTGCGCGAGGGCATGGAACAGTGGCGGCACCGCTTTGCAGGCGAGGAGGGGTAGAGCTGGCACTTTGGGGGGTGATGCGGCCGCAGCAGAACTGGCAGATAGCCGGTGTTTTCCGAGCATGTAGGTGATGCAGTCCGGAGTCGGAGGTGGGGATGAATGAGCTGATGCCGAAGAGAGCAATGGGCAGTTTGAACAGCTGAGGAAGAGCAGAGTATGTATTTGCGAAGCAGGCTGGCGCGGCTGGTTGATGGGTTGCGGGAGTTCTGGTGTTGTGGTGTTGTGGCTTGGCTCGGAATAAATTACAGCTGCGCCGATACAGCCTAGACCACACCCAGGGTACCAGCCATTTCTATGTAACAGAGGGAGAACGGTGTGAAAATTCTGGCTACGTTGTAAAGTGAGAAAGCGATGAAGGTAATGAATGCGACGAGTTTGACGATGTTGAAGCAATTTGGAAGCGTAGCGCAGCGTCATAGGCCATGAATATGTAATAAGTCGCCTGAAATACACCTTTTCACCGGATAACCCTTTTCACAGATCCGAGGGAAACACATAGCGACCCTGGCCAATCTTGGCTATGTTTTACCGTTCATGCTCTCCGCCACGGCGTACTATGAATAGGAGTTAGGAGAAACGAAAGCAAAAAGTCCAAAAACATACAACAGCCGGTATTCGCTAATGGTCTCCCACTTAAATACTAATCTGATGGTAAGCTAATTCAGTGCACAAGATCGGACGGGGTTGTCTGCTTTGAGCTTCCTGTGGTCGTATGTGAAAAAATATAGAATGGTATTTCTGTTGTATGCGTACGTGAAAAAGATGGAAAGCAGAGGAGCTGTTGAGCCGATCGCGCACTAGTCCCATTCGGAGTATCCGAATACCAACGCTATGGCTGACAGCAGTAGACCATCAAACATGACACTCGTCCTCGTTAGATCCGAAGCAACCTGGCTTACAAGGGTTTGAACTATGCTAAACTTCGACTTGCTCACTGGCCAATAGTTGTGTAGAGATCTATCTATTACGGACCAGATAAGTTGCACTGATCCTGAGCCTGTGCGACAGTGCGCCTTCCCTAACCAAAGAGCCCAGCCCACTGCCTTTAGTAAAAGAACGATAACCTAACTGGTACGTCTATTCTTTGTGCGCCTTCTATAGGAATCTATTCCTAATGGAGGGCGCTTTTGTTTTGACTAAATAGCACTGCCTTTGGCGAAAGCGCAAGGACCTAACTAGCACATCTGTTCTTTGTGCGCACAAAGCCTCAAAATCTTCTTTCAAACGACGTCTTGATCGATGATATATAAACTTCGATGCTTTTTCTTCCAAACTCTTATTCTTACTTATTCAAAATCTTGTTTTCCTTGTTCCGTCGAGATGATTAATTTGAAGGACTACAACATCATTAACCCAGTAGAGTCGTTGACTGAATATGGAGATGGAGGATTGTGTCCTATTCATATTAACGATCGGTTTCAGGATGGACGGTACGAGATATTGAATAAACTCGGTTTTGGAGGGTTCTCAACAGTTTGGGCTGCTCAAGATCATCGGTCCGTTTCACGCTCTTTCTTTTTCGAAATTCCTGACACCATTCTAGTGAGGACACTGAAGTGTCGATAAAAGTTATCAGAGCTGAACATTCCGAGAACAACAAAGAGCTTCGTATACTACAATTTATTCAAGAAAATACTACTCAGCACCCCGGCCACAAGTACCTTCCAAAACTTTTAGACTACTTTTACCAAGATGGCCCTGGAGGGAAAAATTTATTTCTTGTTCTAGAGCTCCTAGGACCCCCCGCGTCTATACTTTTTCGTTATTTGCCTAAATCTTCTATATCTTCCTGTCGCCAAATCTCGAGGCAACTTCTTCTAGCGATAGACTGTCTCCATTCACATGGGATTGTACATGGAGGTAAGTTCATAGGGCCAAAGTATACATTTAGGTCTTTAATTTTACCTAGATATTAACGCGAATAATATTCTATTTCGCCTCCCAGACGATTTCGAGCTGGATTTAGATGACGTAAAAAAAGGCGAGGTCTCTAGGAAGGATGGTGCTCCTCTCGAAAAGGGAATACCAAGATATCTTGTAGAGCCAATCAAAATGGAATGGGAATTTGATCATGATGACTTGGAGGAACTTGATCACATACAACTTATCGACTTTTCATCATGTTAGTATCCAGCATGTATAGGTTCTTGGCTAATAAGTGCAGCCTTCTTTGATTCAGAGTCTCCAAATTCGATATCCACACCAGCAGTCCTGTCTCCTCCAGAATTGATTTTTCGGAAATCTTTAACCAAGAGCGTCGATATCTGGAATTTTGCATGCATAGTAAGAATATACAGGTTTTTGAGGCTATTTGCTAATACTATAGTAAGACTTATTACCTTGCTACAGGCCAATGGCTCTTTTGGTCGTTGGGCGGCAGCAACCGCAATATTATACCTCAAATACATAGGACTATTGGCGAATCATCTGCTCACTGGCTTTTGACTGCCTTTTTGGATGCAATCTACGATGGTATATGGACAGATCTCGGAGAAGGTTCCTGTTTGTCTCTACCTCTTTCATTATAAACGAGTTGACTGACTACTAAAAGTCAGCAACTTTTACGACTACCACATCTTAGAGAGAACTCTACAAGACGATACTAATGATATGCCCGATGCGGAGAAGAAGCAGATTGGAGCCCTTACACGATTCCTTCGAAAGGCTCTCGTTGCAGACCCATTAGAGCGAGCAACAACAAAAGAACTACAAGCTGAGGAATGGTACCAGATGGTAACTCACTAGGCTGCTGGAGTATGAAGGCTTTCGAGAGCACTGGAGACAATACGATGTTCAATATGGTAGCGGGGGTATGTTTGTTATTAGTTTAGTGATTGCACAATGTAAGATGCTCTATGGCAGTTGCATACTTTGTTCACAGTTGCAAACTTTGTCACATTTGCATACTTGACTCACAGTCGCCTACTACGTCCACAGTTGCCTACTTGTTTCACTCTTTGATTACCTATGTATTCGCCCTGCCACAAACTTCCACCCTCCCGCCAACTTCCACCCCGCCGCCAACTTCTACCCTGCCGACAACTTCTACTCTGATATTCATTCAACCTCTGACTATGACAACCCCAACTGTCACTTGGTGTGATTACGAAGGCTTTCGGATGCCAACTCGTCGCAGTACCATCAAATATGCCGAGACTGTTTGTATGGCTGCTGCACAAGATATTAGATCCTCAGGCTATATTATGATCAAGATTCATGATCCTCTACATCGAAGTGCAGACCAGCGAGAGCACGTAACAGTACGCCTAAAGTCCCAAAAACAGATCGACGAGGGCACATATGATACAGCTCATATCTACGTGGACAAAACCAGTGTGTATTGCAAGGACATTTCGATCTATAAGAATAACGAGAGCGACTTGAAGCAGAATAACAAGAACACGAAGAAGAATAGGAGGATAAAGATGAAGAGCAAGATCCGGAACAAGAACAAAACAACAACATAAGAGGTGAGAAGAACGTAGCCGCCCCGTAGAAGAACGTAGCCGCCCCGGATTAGTATATTGAGAGAACCGGAATCCTTCGATGTTGGGAAGAGAGTGTGAACTGTGTTGGGGTCAGTATCCTACACTCGGTACCAGGGTGAGATGATGAAACCTTTTCTTTCACGTTTGAAGCTGGGTTAGAAGAGGTTGATGGTTTGAAGGAGTCAGCCGCACGAAGGAAGCACGTCGGTCGATGATACATTGGAACATTGGAACACAGAGAAGGATATTCTGTATAGTACTGCATGTTCGAAGATTCAGAGTGTAGTCTCGGTACTGCAAGTAATAATAAATTTGTTGTCGCTGTCCAATGTCCCCGTCCCTGCGTGAGCTAGAATTAACTGCCGGGGGCTAGTAGCATCGAACACTGGGACATGTATAAAGAAAAACTCTCAAAACTGTTCAAACACACCTAGAAGGGAAGGTAGGGATTCAATATGCGCCGGAGACAGCGTGATCTGGGCCAAGAGATCTTCGTTCGTCTGGGTCATTTGGGTTGCAGATTCAAGCGGGGATCTCTTTATGCGGAACAGTAGTTTGTGCAGCTCGCCCTACGAGGTCTCGAAGCAATATCGACAGTAGACAGCCTGTCAGTTCATCTATTGGATGTAAATCCCGAATAGATGGCGACCAATGAACGAAGGGCGACTATGAGTATAACCCGGGATGTCGATCGGTTACGAACAATGAGCCACCTTGTGAGTACGAGTTCCTCATTGTTTGGCGACAGATGTATACAGCAGACGCAGGTTTGGAGCGGTCTAGGCTCCATCGGACACGGAGCAGAAACGACACTGGAGTGACCTGGTTGCCTGAGCAGTGAGGTAACCAGGTCGTCGGTATGGCGAGACGACAAGCCGAGGGCGGACATATGGGTCTTTGAATCGATGGAGAAAAGACGCGCTGGAGATACTCACGAGCCGGGCGAAGATGTGGGCTAAAATGATAGACTTTGAAGGTTAGTTGACACGCTTACTGTATCTTGGCGACCATGGTGATCTTGCATGATACTATCAGGAGGGCGACATATGATAACGTTCAGCCAGAGGAACGGCCCATGATGGGAGCTGTTGCCACGCTCTAGTGATATCGATGGCGTTGAAAGCGAAATGCCATTGATGGAAATATCATCTCCCTCGATGAAATAGTTAGAGGTGGAGAAACGGGATGGTGTTGAAATGTGGGGAAAAGGCCGTATGGTCGGAAAACCCGGGACGCCAGGCCGATTCCAGCACGGGACAACGAGGTCCGCATCACGCACCAGCGCCGCTCTCGCCCCAATCCTTCTCGTCTTTGCCGCACACAGCGGGCACTATCCCCGCACCCCGTCCTGCTTGGCTTCTTCTAGAAGACGCGTGATGCCACGCCGTTGTTGTTCACGATCGAAAAGCCTCATCTTGGCCGAGGAAGCTTTCGCACAAGCATGAGCATCAGGATGCACGGCCCGGCACTCCCTTTTCTCGCCCAGACGTGTTGGATGGCTGAAGCCACGAAGGCCATGTACTGTGTAAGAAACCGCAAACTGCGTGCCTCTCGCACAAACCCAGTTCGCCACCGCGCAGGCGAGCAGGTGTGCGGTGCTGTGCTGTGCCGCCATGATACACGCTCTGTCTGTTGTAGAAATCGACGCACTCGCGGGCACTCTATCGAAATGGGCACGGAGGGCCATGGCGCCAGAACAGGGGAATGTGGCATGAAAGACGAATGCACGTTCGAGCCTCCGGCCCCAATTCCCCCAATCGTTCGCGAGATGCTGTCTACCCGGGCTGATGACACGACGCCCCGACCACTTACTACGCTTGAGGCAGCAAGGGGTCGAGGGATCGTCACCCCGGCTCGTATGCATGCATCTCGCACCCTAGGATTTATATTCGGACGAAGGAGCTGGGTCACGGCTATATTATAACATGAGGCGCGCCCCCCAGTGCTGGTTGTCAGTGGTTCGAGCTTGAGATTGAGCTTCCCTTCTCACCACCTCTGGCTAGCCCTACCTACGCCCTCTTTGTCTGTTGTAGATCGTCGCCATGGCCGAAGAGCGTAAGGACGTCGGTGTCTCTACCGCAGAGCGTCGAGGCAGCGTTACGGAAATCCGACAGGTTCAGAATGTTGCTCTTGCCGATGCAACTGCAAAGGCGGGCGTCTCGCCGTGGACACCGGCTATGTTCAAGGTCAGCATTGCCTTCACTCACGCGACGATTTCAAGCGCATTCTTACACGGAATAGTTGTATCTGTGTTTGCTCGTCGCGACGTTGAATTCCTGCATCAACGGTTACGACGGCTCGCTCATGGGCGCGATCAACTCGTATCCCCAGTATCGAACGTACTTTGGCTTCGACATCAGCGCGGGAACCCCAGGTACCGGCATCGTGTATGCGATTTACACTATTGGTAACTTGGTTGGATCTTTCGCCGCGGGACCAGCGACCGACTTCAGAGGCCGAAAATGGGGCATGTTTATAGGATGCCTTATCATCATCATCGGCACATGCATCCAGGCGACATGTACGAATCTAGGTGGATTCATGGGTGGACGCTTCGTCCTCGGATTCGGCGTTGCGATCACATCCACCGCTGGACCAGCTTACGCGTCTGAAATGGCCCACCCGGCCTACAGAGGCGTCCTGACTGGTATTTTCAATACCTTCTGGTTTGTTGGTGGCATCCCGGGAACCTTTATCCCCTACGGAACCTCCGAACTGGCCGGCACAACCTCCTGGAGGATCCCTGTCTGGCTGCAAATGATCTTCGCAGGCGTTGTCCTCTTCTGCTCCCCGTTTCTCCCCGAGACACCCCGCTGGCTCATCGCCAACGACCGTCACGAAGAGGCTCTCAACATCATGGCGCGCTACCATGGCGAGGGCTCCCGCGAGTCCCCCATCGTGCAGCTTGAGTACAAAGAAATGGTCGAAGACATTTCTGTCACGGGCTCTGACAAGCGCTGGTGGGACTACCGCGAGCTGTTCAACTCGCGCGAGCAGCTGTATCGCACGATGCTGGTTGTAAGCATGGGCTTCTTTGGGCAGTGGTCTGGGAATGGACCTGTGAGCTATTACTACCCGGCTATGCTTCAAGGCGCGGGTATCACGGATAATCATACAAGATTGCTGTATAACGGGATGCAGAACGTGGTATCCTTCGCCGGTGCCATCTTCGGAGCCTTGTATACAGATAAATGGGGACGACGGCCGCAACTCCTCGTCTCGACGGGTCTGGTTGTCTGTATCTTCGCAATCGTGTGTGCACTCGTTGCAACCAACTTGATCAATGGGCCTGATGGCAAGCCAGTAGTCGACGAGGGCGGGACTCCCCTGATCAAACGCTCTGGACAGGCGAAGGCAGTCATCGCCTTCCTCTTCATCTTTGGCTTTGTCTTCTCGGCAGGTTACACGCCACTGCAGCAACTGTATCCCGTGGAGTGTTTGCGATACGAGTCGAGAGCGAAAGGAATGGCCTTCTACAACTTCTGGGTTAACATTGCAGGATTCTACAATACCTTTGTGACTGGGATCGCTTTCTCGGGCGCAGGATGGAAGGTACGCACGCTTCGGCTCTTCATTCCCCCAACCTCGCACTATATGTACCTCGTTACTAATTCGTCGTCATCACAGTATTACTTCCTCTTCATCTTCTGGGACATGTTCGAATTCGTCTTCATCTACTTCTTCTACGTCGAGACACGCCGACGTACGCTGGAAGAGCTCTCCGAGATCTTCCGCAGCCCGCACCCGGTCAAGACGAGTCTGAGCAAGACGGCGATTGCCATGCATGGCTCGCAGGGCGTGACGGAGATTCTGGACGAGAAGGATACGGCATAGCACGGCATACACGCACAACACTATTCATAGTCTACCAATTTCTTTCATTTCGTCTAGGTGGTGGACAGGGCAGGGGACGAGATGCCGGAGTCATATATACCCTCGCTTTTTCTTCATTTATGGCGCATTCATTAACGTGCCCGACTGCATCCGTCTCTTTCCTTTCCATTCCTGCCCTTTTGGCTCGTTGGCTAGAGAAATCCGAGGCATAGATCTCCATCTCCCGCAGCGTAATACACACCTCCGTTCTCTCCCCCTCTTTCCAATTCCCAATCCCCAATCTCCACCTCCCCGACATCAAGTCTCAAGCCTCAAGCCCCAACCCGGAAACCCCATTCCGCTTGTTTACCCTCCCACTCCTCGCGTGCACCTGCCCCAGAGCCACTCCATCCATCCATCCATCCATCCATCCGCCCACCGACCCACCAAACCATCCATTCAGCCCGCCACAAAAAGAACCCCATACGGCCCCCACACCACCCTCCAGCCTCCTCCCAAAACACACCACCAGATTTCCATCCATCGACCAACTACTCACTCGCTCAATCAATTCATCGCGCTCCACCGACCAATCCAATCGACCCATGGCCCCAATCCCAATAGAGCGCCCAGAAAACTCGCTTGCTGAAACGCACGCACGCACGCGAACAAGCGAAAGCTGGAGTTGGCCCTACTTACTGCGTACTTCCCTTCGCGACACTACTGCCGGTGGCGGCAGCTGAACACACCACACCCGATAATCTCCCTCGTCACAGCTGATGCTGTAATACTTTTTTTCTTCCCCCACGATGTCGGATGCCCATTGGGCGACGATAAGCCGAAGACGAGTCGGCAGATGAAAGCGCGCCGCCTGCATACTGGGTTAATCTGGGGGGTTGCGCGGGCGGCAGGGACTTGGGGGGGTTTTTTTTTCTAGAGTCGTGCAGAAGCGAATGGAGAGATCAAGAAGCCTCGTGCATCGTAGAATAAACGGAGTGATGGCGCGCGTCTGTGCGCTTCCATACAAATCGAACCCTTTCCATACAAATTTTGTCTGTGCAGTGAGGCGCTCCGTTCATGGAGGAGGGGTGTATGTAGACGTCGAAGTCCCTCGCTTAATGGGATGAAATAGGAAATCCTGTCGAAATGTCACAGCAAGAGGGCATGCATGCGCAAGTTCGGAAATCGTTATTTTGCATCGTCTTTATTCATTCGCGTGACCGTGACGTGACGGCCACGATATCATCTTTCATATCTACATATCCACATATCCTCATAAATCAAACCAGTTCCGTTATTTCTTCGGGGGGTATTACCAACAATCCGCCAATCCACTGATTCCTCCCAAGTATCCCAGGTGTCCATTTCCAGCATGTCGCGACCCTTTCCTCCAATCGAAGTAGATATTACATAGTACTGATGATGATAATGATGACATGTTTGGGGGCTTGCGCCAACCTGTAGTTGTTGATAATGATGATGCATCCACCCATCGCTATGCAGTTGAAATAAAATGAGAGTGAAGATCAGTCGAGAACGAGGGGTATGTATGAGAACGCTTGAACGCAGTAGAAACGCCGAAACCCAAAAGAAAGACCGAGAGATTAGAACAATACGTATATGCGGAAAGCAGCCTCCGGGACTATTCGGAGCGCAGCTCGTGAGATGAGAAGTGAAGTGAGAGAGATGTGTATGTATATGTGAAGTTCAGACGCTGACGGTACGCCTATAGCCCACCTCGGGCTTCTGTGCGTACCCGATCAAGAGTCGGAAACTCGTGCCTCGCTTTTCGCACTCCTTGATTAGGCTTTCGTCCCTCCAGATGCTGCTTTCGAGGAGATCGCCAGGGTTGACACCGGCTTCGCCCGCTTCAGGGAGGACAAGAGACTCGTAGCAGCGGGAATACCACCAGCGACCAACACGCGCCACCATTTCAGCGATACCATCGTTGGTGGATTCTGTGGAGGGCTGCGCATTGAGGAGGTCGGAGAAGGAGACTTCGGGCTTTGGTTGTCTCGCTGGTCTAGGAGTACTGGTAGCTTTGCCTAAAGAACTAGCAGTGCTGCCATTTCGCTTCCTGCCTTCTGGGCTGGCGACTTCATCAGGCCCAGGAAGCTTTCCAGCAACAGGGACTCCAACAAAGCACCTGTTGCATTCGATAAATCCTTTTCTGCCCAGGCCAGCCATGATTTCGTCGCTGATGTTACGCAACGAGACCTGCTCATCCGCCACCTGCATCTTTACTTTCAAGCCCCTGACGGCCCTGCGCGCCCTGTTTCCCATGTTGACGAGATCGAGATCGAGAACCGTGATTTCCAGGTGACCTCCGGGTTGCAGGACGCGTTTGCATTCTGAGATAACAGTCCGATGCACTGAGGATGAAAGCGCCGATGGGAAGCGGAGGACGACGCACGCGAAGAAGCCTTTGGGGAATGGGAACGCGTCTGCGAGGGACTGGTGGTTGATATGACGGTGGTTGCGAAGAGTCGACCACGGCTCAGGCGCGTTGCCATTGGGTATGGCTGATGGTGCTACACCAGGTCCGAGGTTGTAAACGGTTGCTTCAGGATAGGTGAGAGCACAGTAGTACGACCAGTCCTTACCAAGACCATCGATGACGAGAACGCGGTCCTCGCTTGGGTCCTTGAGTTCAAAATGGACAGGACTGAACAGAACACGACCGAAACTGAGCCACTTGCTGGTCATTAGGGCCCCAAATCGAAGATTGGCCATTGAAACAAGCCCGTCCGTTTGCGTCTCGGCGATCTCCATCAATCGCGTGTCTCTATACCTGTTCGCGCTGGCACTGTCACGATCCTTGTCCGAGTGTGAGTTGAGCGTGGCCTTAGATTGACGTGCACTAAGGGTCAGTGATGCTGGTAGACTGGATCGTGTCGAACTTGGCCGGTTTCGCGATCCCGAACCGGTAGACATGCGGGCGCTTGCCGGGAAGCTGAGACGGCCAGTGACAGGATCGACAACACTAAGATTTCTCTCTCCATAGTCCTGAAGAAACTCAGACAACGACAGTGGAGATGTAGGCGACTGGGCTGAGTGTAGGACTGCCAGAAGGCGAGACCGACGAAGATGAAGAGAAGGATTTGAAGGCCCAACTGTGGAGGATTCCGACTTTGAAGATGAATGTGAAGCTTTGTTCCTCAAAGGCAATGGTTCTAGCGATGGATGCTTCGACGTCTTGCCCTTCATTTCGTTTATTGAGGAGTCAATAGGCGACAGGACTTCATCAATCAAGTCATCGTACTCGTTCCATACTTCATCTTCGGACTGAGGAGCACCTGAATTGGGAACTACAGCTGTGCCAGAGGCTGGCGCAAAGCTCCAGACACCTGAGCTACTGGAATACGACACCTCCGAGTTCTTGCGAGGAAACTTGAAGAACTCGCTTTGGCGACTGGACTCCTCGGCGCTCGGACTCATGGTTGCGATGGCGGACGCATGAGAGAGGGGATCGACGCCCTGTAGAACAGGATAGGTTTCGACGGGGCCAGCAGTCGCAGTGAACGGCGTGATCGAATTGAAGGATGTTTGAGTAGGCGCATGCGGGCGGGGCTGGTCTGAGACAAACGGGCGAGAGAAGGACTGAGGTGTAGGTTGGCGCGCTGGTTTGCGACTTGAGACAACCTGAGGAATGCGGCCGACTTGCATCAGCCGACTTGGCTTCGGGGGAGGATTGGCGGGAGGCGGGCCGGGAGGCGAGAAACTCTGGGGAGGTGCAACGAAAGCAGGAGCCGGTGCGGACATGTGAGGCACAACGAAATCCACAGGGGAGAGAGACCTGAGTGGGGACGAGCACGGGGAGAAGTCAGTGACGGGTGTCAGGTCAGCCAACGAAGCTGGGGCTGACGGATGAGGGTAAGACACGCTCTGGAAGTTAGTCTCGATGGTAAGCTTTTGCTGCGGCAGTTGTGTTTGCAAGTCATGGCGCAGGAAGACCTTGGGTGAAGCAGGACGAGCTGGAGGTGCAAAGTTGGACGGAAGAACAGGCATCGGGGGCAGAAGCATCGAGAGCATACGCTCCTTCTTTTCGGGCCCGTCATCAGAAAGAGTGCTTTCTGTGCTTTCTTTTACTGGCGAGTTTTCTTCGGGAGAGCTGTCGACTTCCTGCATAAGTTGCTCTATATCCTCCAACGCGATGCCCGACTGTGAGCCCATCGGCGCGTAGTGGGCAACGGATCGCGCAGGAGCCACATGGTGGTCCGTGGCAGGGATCTCAACAACAGGCGCCTCCTTTCGTGGAGCAGCTTGCGCCCGCTGGAAGAAATTCCACTTTCTCGTAGGCTTCGGCTGTGTCTTTTCGGGCTTTTCCTTCTTCGGCTTCATCCATTTCCCTTCCTTCCCATCTGAGGCGTAGTCGGCTAGAGAACCTTTGCGCTGCTTCTCTGCATTGCTCCCAGACGACGGCATCGTAGAAAGTGGTGCTCCTTCCATCAACTTCGATGCACGTGATGTCCTTCGGGTTGCCAAAGAAGGGAGAAACGACTTCTTTGCATCATCATCACTGTCCGAGGGACGGCGCGAACCAAGTGCCTTCTTCATCGGAGATCCACGACGGACTGGATCGGACATGGCAGAAGGTAGGAGTGTTGGTCGTTGAGGTCCGAGCGTAGGCTGCTGTGAATGGTTTGTAGGTTTCCTCTGCGCTTGCCGTGGTGCACTGGCAAGATCTAGGCTGCTGCTACTGCGCATTGGTTCTGGGCTCCTCGAGAGTTCGGTACTACTTCCTGTCCCGCGAATAACAACCGGCGCAAGTCTATCGAGGAAAAAATCATCCATTTCCGTACTGGTAGTGCTGGTCATGCTGCTTTTGCGACTCG
Source organism: Melanomma pulvis-pyrius CBS 109.77 (assembly GCA_010093585.1). NCBI lineage: Eukaryota > Fungi > Ascomycota > Dothideomycetes > Pleosporales > Melanommataceae > Melanomma > Melanomma pulvis-pyrius. Next base: position 83,046 of record MU001860.1, read on the forward strand.
ATGGAGTGTGTTCCAAACTCTCAGTCGTGGTACCCGCGCTAGCAGAACGTCCAATGCTGGTTCCGCTGGCTGAGCTCCCACTACGACCTCTGAGCGCATATCTTCCGTAACCTTCATGTCCGGTTCCCGCAACAGGGCCTCGTCGAGTGAGCTTCTTCTCGGATTTTGGAGCCGACAGAACTGGTTCCGTCTTTGCGCGTCGAGAGAAGAACCCAAATCTAGATGTCTTGCTCGGGCTCGGGGCTGAAGCAGGCGAAGGTGAAGGTGTGGGAAGTGTCTTGGAGCGCGGTTTATCAGTGCTGCCTTGAAGTTCGGGTGTTGGGCCGCGGGTAGGGCCACGAGAGGCTGGCGGGAATCCTCCTGCAAGGCTAGGATTGGGCGATGGGTTGCGCGATGAAGTTGTGGGAATACCAAATCTGGCTTTGCCGTTAGGGACTACACTAGTCTTGGATTCGGTGGATGCCGTTCGCTTGTGTGATAGAGGAAAGGTGGTCATATTGCTCTGGATGATTGGAGACGGTCCTCGGAGACCATATATCGCAGAGGTGCCATCTCTGCTCGGCCGAGTTGGTCTGCGGGGTTCTGGTGATGATGTTGGGGGATGGTCTGCGAGGTGGGCTAGCTCTGGCGGTGCTTGGCTTTGGGGCTTTGGCTCTGGGGCAGGAGGTGATTGGTATCCCGTGCGTGCAGGTTCTGTTTGAGAACGAGCGGTAGTGTGTTGTGCGAAGGACATGTTTGCGTGTGGGCTCGGCGGTGGAGCAGGTAATCTAGCAGCCGATTGTTTTTCTTGACGCCTCGCTCCTTCGGCCAATATGGTAGAGGCCGAGGATGAGGAAGTTGACGACTCGCGGACTGATGAGAGACCATGCTGTTGACGTACGCTTGACTCGTCTGGTGTCCGGTGCCTAGTAACCGGTGGTCTGCTTTGCAGTGGGCTTGCCTGCCTCGTTCGTGTGGTCGATTTGATCGAGAGAGCCACCCCAGGGGAGTAGGAAGACATGGAGGTTGGTGTCGAAGATACACTGAATGGTCCTGGAGAATCAGAATATCGAGTGGAGGGGGTGGTAGATAGGGCGTATTGTGGCGCTGGGAGTGGCAAGATGTCCGTGGGACCAACATCGTACTCATAATACCGGCTGTCTGGGACCTCAATCTCGAAGGCGGAGTGAGCGAGGATTGAAGAGGATGGTGGCATAGTAATCCCCATGACCGTTTCGGAGAAGGGGTCCATATATCCACCCGGAATGGCCTTCACCGGCCGTCTCTCCTCCTGAGACGACATTGATCCTTCTCTTGGCCGGGAACTCTGCCTTCCACTTGTTACTCCAATGCTGGATGGTTTCCTCCTAAGTACATTCGATCGTGGACTGTCGACGGTCGAGGTGGAGGATCCCGATACAAGTGAGGGAGTGCGCGTGTCTCCCAGGGCCTCGCGTTTGGGCAGCCGAGAGGATGAAGCCTGTCGCACCGTCTTAGGAGCTGCAAAACTTGGGGAGAAGTGGGTGGTAGGTACAGAAGGAGTGGTGCTGCCTTGGCGTGTCTGAGCTGCTACCGAGGACTTGAGCACAGGCACTCGTTGACTGATGGGCCCTCTGCTCGGGAGTGTCTGCTCATCTCTCGTGGGCCTCTTCTTCTGCAGCTTTGACTGGGCGTAGGCGGGCACCTGGGAGGCGATGGCTGCGGTTGGGGTGACGGTTCGCTGAGGCAGTCGGGTGGTGGGCGCGCGCTGGGCGTACGGCGTCTGTTCCTCGGCCCTCCTTGGAGGGTTGAACTGTGACTTATATGTAGCCATCTCGTCGTGCGACCCGGTTGGACACAACGATGGATGGCTGACCTGGGCCTGTAGTACGGAAGCCTGTGTGCGCTAGGTAACTCATGAAGGCATATGGTCCTTGCAGCGTGATACTTGAGGAAGGTGTCAGCTTGGGAGGCACCAGAGGCAACCAATGCCGGGAGAATCGTACTGTCGGTGCCGTCAGCAAGACTCAGCTCGGGTAGATTGCGAGAGATGATTTGGCGTAGTGGGGTGAGCGGGCGGTGGACCCAGATATTGGGAGACTGGGGGTGGCGAAAGTGTGAATCTAGCTCAGGTACATGGGAAGGGGCGACGGCGATAAATAAGTGCAACGGCCAGAAGATGGGCAATTGCCTAAACGTCGTGTGCAGAAACTCGGTGAGTGCTGTATTTCGTGGTGCTGGTTGCGCCACCGGACGAGACCGAGGATCCAATGGGCGGGTGTGGCTGAGCAGCGGCCGCTCCACTCGCGTGCATCCGTGGCTGGGGAGTGTTTTGGCGAGCAGACAGACGGACCGACAGACGACAGCGAGTGCGAGGCGTGAGGCGTGAGGCGTAGGGCGCGAAGGCAAAGTGCAGGACAGCGCTCGATGATATAGCGTAGCAGCGCGCGCGTCCGTGTCGATTGCTTCCACTCTCAGGGTCCGTCGCCCGGGGGCGTGGGGAAACGCTGAGCGGTGGCCGGCGCGGGGAGTGGTCCGCAGCTTTCCGTTCTTAGCGAAAGAGGCCAGTCAGACCAGAGGCTTCGTCGCGCAAGGCTCTCCTGGACGAGGGACGGGCAGGGACGGGCAGGGACAGGCTGGGGACAGGCTGGACGCGTGAGGGCCGTTGGACGAGGGCGACGCGGACTGCTGACTTGAGCGTGAGCGGCGACGGCGGCGGCGGCGGCGGGGTCGGGCCTCGAGTCTGATATGTATCGCGACTCCCCACCCCCCAACGCGGCCCAGCGACGAGGC
>MU001861.1:0-84339 GCA_010093585.1 Melanomma pulvis-pyrius CBS 109.77
CCCCACACAGCCAAAAAGTCCCAACAATGCAAACCCATCATCCCATGCTTCGCCCCATCCGAAAACAACACCCACCAACAAACCATACCGCGAACCCCACTAGCCCGCTCGCCACCCACCCCCCCATCACCCACTTAAAAACGCCCAGACGCCGAACGCCCCACTTTTACCCACCCACCTACACCCACCGAAACCAAGATCCTTCCTCTCATCACACGCGTCCTCCACCCGAAAACCCGATAGATACAAACTAATTCCCAGAAACTTCCATAATTCCACTTGAAAAAGGAGCCTTGGCGCAATGGTAGCGCGTTGGTTTTCGGTTAATCTCGAAACGTTCACCAAAGGTTGTGGGTTCGAGCCCCATGGGCTTCGTGTCTTCCTTTCTTTCTTTTTTTGCATTTAGATATTCTTCATTTCTTCTTTTCGCCTTGGAGTTGATTTATTTTTTGGGCTGGTGTGCGAGTATGGAGAGTTTAGCGAGGGCACGAACACTGACTAACTAGCTGATATACATACATACGGTCAAGGTAAAAAACAACACCGAGAGCATCACGCGGACGAAGTAGATATATTGACTTTTCAATGTGTTTCTTCTCAGGTAGCAAATATCTAGATATCTACACACCTGCGTCGTTACGCCTCCTTTACTACTACAATTCCTTTCCTATTCATTAAGCTAATCAAACGCCTGCATAGGCAACTCATTAACTGGCATAAAAGAGCGTCAAGAAACAGACAACAAATATCAGAAAACAAGACGTGAGCTCGACATCATTACTTCTATATCCCTGCTCCGCATCAGACAAATGAGCGACAAGACATTAATGGGGCCCACCGAAAACTCCTGGTCCAGCGGGAATTCGAGATGGGACTGTGGTTTCGATTACATGTAGTTCGATGGACGCACCCGTGTCAGGAAGTAGTGGCCATCATGCGAGGGGAAATGTTTGCGGCCCCATTAGACAGACGACCATATTCGAGCTCGCGGGCTACAGGTAAAGACCGGCATGAAGGGTACAAACCGAAGGAAAAACCGATGAAGGCGTATGCAGAGATGTATAAAATGCTTGCTTGGTGCTCAATCAACGCTGGACTATGACAAAAGAAAACAACGCTGGAATCCAAAGGACAAATGCTGATCCTAGACAAAGGACGGATATGCTGAGAGGAAGTAGTGCAATCGATCGGCCTTGGGTATCCTGGTATCGCGAGAGGGCTGGATCGATGTCGACGCGCAAACAGATTGGTACAAAGCGCGAGCAGGGGTTGGTGGTGTGGTAAGTCATGTTTATCGTCGGAAGACCGACTTGTGTGTGAGTGGCGAGTCGAACGGCGCGGGCATGGGTCCCCTCACCCTTCCGCCTCTCGCAACGGGTGTATTGCCGGTGCAGAATATGCAGACATATACCGGCGGAAGATTGTGCGACTGTATACCAACGCAGGCCATGTGTAGCCACTTGGTGCATGATTCGCATTGCACCATAGGTCGGCCGTCATCTGAAGAGTTGCAGATACAGCGAGTGCTCTCGCCCGAAAGGCTACTTCGATCTGTAGACGGCGTGGTGAGGCTGGCGTCAGTGGCAGGAGAGCCATTGAACGAGTTTGTAAATGGATCGTGGTAAAGGCCTTGCGGGCTAATGCTAGAATTTGCGAGGTCGGCAGAGGCTTGTGCCCAGCGTTGATTGTGTGCTTTCAGTGCGTTCTGCGTCGAACGTTCTGGGTACGTTAGCCGCGAAGGCAAGCCAATTCAGTAGTCATACCTGATTCATTTATGATGCCTATCTTCTTCTGCCGACCTTCAAACATCTTCTTCAAAGCGCCGGCTGCGTCTCCAGGCGAGTCGGGCATGTGTTGATCCTCATTCTGTTTCACATCACCAAAGGAGGTCGAAAAGTCCATCATGCTGAATCGTCGGAAGTTGTTGTCTGCAGACTTTTTCATAGGACGAATGGTCTCAAAAGACGACTTGTCAAACATCCCGGAAGTGGGTCTAGGCATCTTGAACGAATTTGATCTGTTGAGATCGCCACTGTCGGCTCTGGCATGCTTTGAAGGACGGCGCTGAGGTAGATTAAATGACGTGTTGCGGCTAAGGGTCACAGGCTCATCGGGCTCCGACTCGCTGTCGTCTTCGGCCCAAAGACCAGGGTATTGACGCCTCATATCTTTCTGCGTATCTGCACGGGTCTCTCTCCTCACATCTACCTCGTCCTCAGCAGGGACAGTCTCAGTTCGGGCTCGGCCAGTTTCATCAATGACAAGACGAGTCTTTGGTCTTCGGACTTCTGGTATAGATAGCAATGAGCCACCACTCGCCCTTTTTAGCGGCGACGAGCGGCGTGGGATGTTAAAACCAGTAACAGTGCTGGATGATCTCGAATCCGATGAAGACGGCCTGCTCTTTCGAAAGCCACTATCAGTGTTGCTGCGTTGTAGACTAGGTCTAGAATTCTCAAAGGAGGCTGTGGATGAGCTGGTGCTAGTGCGGGAATGCTGGCTCTTTGCCTTCTTAGCCATTTCCCTTTCTCGAAGCGAGTCTCGGGCCTGTGTCTCATATGGTAGTCTGCCTTCATGGCTTGAGTTGGTCTGTTGCGTTAGGTTGTTGAACGAGGTGCTAGGGGCAGGGCCAGGGCTCGAAAAACTGAAGAGCATGCTCGGGTCGACACCCGCCGAAGTCGAGATGAATGAGTTTGGCCTCGAGTTTGGACCATCACCAGTATTTCTTGTTGCAAATGAAGCATGCGGACCAGGAGATGACATGCCATGAAGTGCTTGGAAAGCCTGCGGGTTCATTTGTTGCGGATTCGGGTTCATGTGGTTAGCGGGAGTATGGAAAGTCTGCCAATTCATGCCCTCGATCTTTTGCGGGGTGGGGCCAAAGGGATCCGACACCATGGGCATGTCTACATCCATATGATTGCCATCATTGGGCTGATCCCAGAAGAGACGGGAGTGAGGAAGAGGGGGCGCCGACATGGGTTCGGTGCTGGGGAATTGAACCATGTCTGGCGAGAACTGTAGGCTGGGAAAGCCATACGGCGTCTGATTGAAGAGCGCAGAAGATGTCGGCACTTGGACGGGTGTTCTTGAGATTACGGTAGCCGGCGTAGCGAATTCATTGCCCATGTTCTGCTGGAAGCCTCTTCGTGAATTATCGTCTCTCGTTGGAGGCGGCGTCTGCATCTGCGCAGTGTCCATGCTGACTGGCCGAGGTCGAGATGAGGGGTTCTGACGCAGAGATACCCCAGCCTGCCTCATCGACAGAGGGCCTGGCGAGGACGATAGCCTTCGGGCAGGCTCGACAGGAGGCAAGGGCAGATTGTTCGGGATGAAGTGGTTGACATGAAATTCGGGGTCCTCGGGGGTCCGGACCTTCTGGCTATATGAGCTCGAGGGTCGGTCGACGGGGGTTGAGATGGCGAAAGACGGGGTTTGGGCGGGGGTTTGTTGCCCATTGGCTCGAGGGGTTGACCAGGCGTCAAGAAAGTGCGAGTGGGGGACGACCTCTGTCTTGGGCGTCCTGAAGGTCGAGTCGGGAAACGTCACGGACTTTGGGGTGGAGGAAGGACTGGGAAGGTGCCAATCCGTTGATCTGTTGAAACACCGCACTGGTTAGCCTTGAAACAAATGTAAAAGTTTGCAGCACGCGAGCGAAGATGGTACTGGAGACATGATATCAGAAGATGAACGCTGGCAGCGCCATTGCTCGACGATTGAAGAATGTGAGGTGCTGGAATGGAGTTTTGAGGTGCAGCTTGGGGTCGGTGCATGCGCGCAACCGTGCGGTGCTGCCTGCCTCTGCCTGGGTGCCAGCGACGTGCCGCAGGGCAATTCGACAGAGAGATGCAGCAGACAGGCAGCAGAGCCCGTAAAGCCATTGAAGGCCCGCTGGGCTCTTCGCGAGGGCTGGTTGCACCGACCCATAGCGTCATGACGTGCCTCCAGAGCTCTCGCCGAGGGGGGACACATGGTGACAGCTGACGGCGCAGACCAGGTAGAAGGGAAGCCCGTACCCATATATGTGCTGATCCAGACTCATAGCAAACAACTCGGTGAAACAGCGTTCCTGCCCCAGAGACCATGTAGCAGACGTGTGAGCGGAGCGAGGGAGGAGGAGGCGGCGGTGGTGGAGGCGGAGGAGCTGGTGCTGGTGGAGAGGCTTCGTGGGGCGTCGTGGATGATGGCGGCGCTCTGGCAGAGACTTCGGAGGCCCAGGACGGGTGTCTGGTCCGGACGCAACGAGAACAGGGCAATGAAGCTGTGGGACACTGTAGGACGCTCGATGAGGTAGGGTCTGGAGGCCAGTGCTGTGCACCTCGAGGCTGCAGGTACAGAAGGAGGGAGGGTCACAGCGGCGGGCAGAGATGAGCCTGCAGGCCAGAGGGGTCAAGGGCAGAGACAGGGTTTTGGTGTGTATGTGAAGGAATGACCGACGTACTTGGTACGGTTACGTTTCTGCCAGTGGGGCCGGGCGTGAGGTCAAAGAAGTCTGCTCAGGGCACCGCTGGATAATTGGACGTATCGATTGTGGCCCGGCCAACGCCAGCAGGCACGGAATGTGCTCTCCTGAGCTTAGGGATCTGGCAGCAGTAGATCAGGTACCGCGCCGCACCGGCCTGGAGGCATGTTCGCGGGGATGCTGAGCCAGAGCCGTCATTTCATTGGTAGGGGAGGCGTGGTGGAGAGAGCTTCTCGACGAGACGGAGGTGAGATGCAGTCCAGCGGCCTGTCCGCCACCACGGCGGGCCAGAAGAAGGCAGTCCGGACGAGCACTCGCCTGCTAGCCGCAGCGCTGAGCAGCGATATGCCCGCAACACCACGACCAGACGGCACGGGCGCCGGGCGCTGAGAGGTGAATGCCATCGCGAATTGGGTGCTGGAGCACGCCAGAGGTTCCATGCGCCAGCGCCGCTAGACGAGACGGCCGCCTTTGCAGCTCCTCGACCACTGACCAGCACGTCTGCCTCCCTCGTTCATGCAAACTCCTGAGCCGGCCGCGACGAACCTGTCCACCGTGCTGCACTCCTGAGGCGCGAACGTCAACGGCGCTGCCATCGGCGTGAAAGCAGCAAATGGGCAGCCTATCACGCCGCCCCATCGCTCACGGCCGCCCTGCCAGCTGCCACCTCATCAGCTTTTAATCTGCGGCCTTATGCCCTCCAGTATCCATGCTGTTCAAGCGAGCCTGGATATCTGGAAATGCGACGGAGCGGCCAATCGCAGCCCGCCGACGTTTCGATTACGCTCCGGCGGGATTGCCGCCTGTTTCTTAAGCCGGTTGGTGTGTGGAGTCAGGAGAGAGGCAACCCGCGCTGGAACATTCAGCCATGGGGCCACATCTTGCCGTGGAGCTGCCATCCATCGTGGACACCGAGGGCGTCCCTAACATGGCTGTAGGACCAGAGCCTTCCTCTGCAATGGGACGTTCCAGTGCATTCGCCAACTGCTAAAACATCGACGTCTGCTCGTGTGGTACGTCAGGAGTGGAGCCAGGGCGGCTTTCGGTACCCTAGCTGCCAAATTGCCCTCGGTAAGAGAAACTTTCCCAACGTACCTCATGCAAGGTACAGCTATCAAGTCCCAGTCTAGGCTCCCTGTCTTCCTATTCCGCAGAGAGGCAAAGCAAGCCACCGCCATCGATACGAAGGGAGCTGAAATCTGCATCTGCGGGAATCGATCGTATCATCTTGAACAAGCAAAAGTAGTCACTCTCCAGGGATTTCCCTTCGTCAGGATCCCCCGCGCGAAGGAAATAAACCGCCCTCAGTCCTTATCGAGCTCCACGATTTGATTGATCTGTTTAGGCGGAAAAGCACCCCTGTGAAACACGACCCCGGATCCAGGCTCTCGACCTGTGCGAATAGAACTGCTCATCGGTACCAGACACGGGCATGGCGGAAACCACCACCTACTCGCATTAAGGAATATGCTATGTATAACCCCATTTTTCGAGTCTGTTGTTCCAACCAGCAAAATAAATTCCCAGAGTTCCCCGTCCGATACACAAACGCCGCACTCCCTGCGCCGAAGAGAAATTACACAGTCCAAAAGCACTCCATTCTCCTTGCCCACCAGCCCAATATATACACATGATAATACGGGAAAGCGCTAGTTAATCGATTAGACGTTTGGTCTGATCACTACAGGGTCCTCCTGATACGACATGTCAGATACGACAGATATCCCATCGTAGTTCCTTCGCGTAGGCCCTGATATGTCTGAGATTGCGTCGTCGTCTCGAGGATCTGCAAAAGGTGATCGTAGGGATTGGTCGTGATTCCCAATAAGATTCGTTCGTGACGTTATAGCTGGCGCGGGTGGAGGCGCCCGCAAACTTGTGTTGCGCGACATGGGAGCGAGGCTTCGTGGTCGATACGGCGGAGGAGGCTCATCGTTCAGGCTGTCTCCGTCGGCGAATGGGTTTCCAAGTCCATTGCGGTCATGCACCGACATTACGTCGGATGTGTCGATACCGGTGTAGTACGCGCCATTGGAGCCGGGGACAATTGGGCCAAGAATGACAGGCTGAGGTGTTGCCAGAGCCGCTGGAGCTGGGTGACTGGGAGGAGCAGCGTACTGCGTATACGCAGGTGATGTTCCCATTTGAGCTCGCATTAACGGTTGCGTTCTAGCTTTAATCTCCTGCATTTGTGCCTGCGAGGCCTGTTGTTGCCTTTGTCGCTTCCGCTTGCGAAGACAGAAGAAGACGAAGAACCCAATGATAGCCAGCATCACTACCGTGCCAACTCCAGCGACAGCGGGCATGACTTTATGGCTGGGGCCCTTATCTCCTAAGTCAGGAGTTCCAACACCTATAAAGGCATCTTTGTTCGTCGATGTGGGATCTGATACCGTTGTAGATTGTATAGGGGTTGGTGAGGGTGTAGTGGTGGATTTCGCTTGATCGGATAACGCGGGAATGCTCACGCTGGTTGTCCGCGTTGAGCTTTCGAATCCATGTTGTGGTGGCCATTGGGTGGGAGGCCATGGTGAAGGTGCTGGAGATGGAGACATCTCGGTCTTAGAGAGGTCGTCGTCAGCCGAAAATGGTAATGTAGGTGGGTATGAAGATGGTTCTGTTGGAATCCCGCTCACATCGTCAAAGGTTTTTCGATGGTGAAATCCGTCCTCCTCTTTCTCGTGGGCAATTCGACGGAAGACTGGGGAGCCCATAGTAACGAGGCTGGGGGCTGTGCAGATATGCGTCTTGGAGAACGATAGCGGGCTGACACGATTCGCAAGATACGTCAGAATCTACGCCAAATAATGTAGGCAATGGCGAGAATGATAGGTCCTTAGAGCTGCGACATACAGTGACTCTCACCACTGCCACCGAACTCAAGGACTGTCGGATGGTGATCACGAAATTTTGCTGAAAGGGTGGGGCCGGCGGACGGGTATCGCACCTTGGCAGCGAATGTCTCCAGCAGGACTTTCCGGGGAAACGCCACTAGGGTGAATGTCTTTCCAAGGTTGCAGTGCGAAACACAAACTATCGAAGGGATAACGAGCGGGCCCCTCACAGTTTCGAGATGGTACAAACACAGGAGGGAGGTGAAGAGATGGAACAACAAGGAGAGGTAGAGGGCGCAGGCGCTTCGTAGGATGTTGGCATTCCCAGCTGCAAGGCGTGAGGTGTGCCGACACAGCCTCGATGCCGCCGATACGGAAGGTGAGCCAACCATCCGGATATTTTTAGGGTAGGCTAGCTTCACAATGTCGATCACGCCCTTGGCCTCGAAACAAATACTTTAGCTTGCGCTTGGGTTGTCAAAAATCAGAGCGTTCTTTTGTCAGAACAGAAAGCCGAGACCGCCTCTGAGCAAGCCGCCCGCTTGTCCAGTGCAGGTTTGAAAGTCGACCAAGGTCGATGATAAGAATCTGACGAAGAGCTGAAGGCCGATATGAATTGCCGGATTGCTGTGAGACCCGCAGATCTTGGATTGAACAAAAGAAACTTCTCCTCATTGGTTGTCTGAGCAGAAACGAAAATGGACAAGCTATCAACCCACTTGCTCAACGGTGGGTCCTCATTGCAGGTAACCGTTGTTTCGGAAAGCGATGATCTCATCCAATTGTTAGCAGTTCCGGCTGGGCGATGCCCCAGGAAAGCTATCCCATCCAACAGCTTCGAGACACGATGCCAAATCAGAAGTCGGTAGTAAAGCCATGGATGCCATTCAAGAAACACAGCTTAGACTGCGCGAATATTCAGGTTATGCAGCATTGCATACCGTTCGTAGGATTTTATTCACTTTCTTGGGTTCGCTCCACTGCCCGCGTTTGGTCAAGCTCTCAGCTCAACGTCCTATGAGGCGGATCCTTGATATTCTGCCACGTCTGTAAGGGGCTTGCCTTCAAAATGCTCTATTAGCATTGTTGCCTTTACACCCATACTCGCACACAGCTTCAGCCTCACTACGTCATCCGGAACAAAGTCATCATAATCTATCTCGAGTCTCCACCAAGTTGCGTTGAACTCTGAGAACACCATTCTGCTCGTGCTAGCCTAGGCAACGCACGTCGGCCACCGCTCTGTCGGAGACGGCTCCTGTTCCACGTTGTGGTATCCGGATAGACTAGCGGCTGCTACGATGAGCTTCGCTTCAGTGTTCAGATCTTGGTAGCGTAGACACTCGACTACCGAGTAGACAAAATGAAGGACAGGAGCAAGGGTAGAAAGAAAAAGAAAAAGAGGCTCGTATCGGAAGAGCGTCTGCCATGGTAGATGGTAGGTTTCTTGTTCTCCTTCAGTTGGTGTTTCTCAGGTTCAAGGTGCTGAATCATCCTTGGCGTTGCATGCGTCATCGGTCCGCCATCTCGGCCCATGCTTCATTCATTCGATCATGCTTCAACCAAGAGCAGCAGCGCCAACATGAGCGGCCTCAAGGATTTAGCAAAAGGCGGCTGGCACCCCAAGGGCAAAACGGGTGGGAAGGAGAGTTGGAGAGGAGATTTCAAAGGAGCCAACACTGTGGTATGTTTCCTTTTCCGCATGTCCCGGTTGAATACTAAATCAATACGACAGGCAGGGTGGATGGGAAAGGGCAAGGACACAAACCAGGAGGCTCTAGACCACCAGTCGGCACCGCTGTCTACGCTGAAGGACCCCGCCTCCTTTGGTCCCCCTCCAAAGCGCACTCTCGCCGCCGCACCAGATTCCAGTGGGCTTGGAGCACCTGTTCCGACGCCCACACGACAACAAAGACTACAGGAGGCAGAGGAAGAGGAGGAGGCAAACAAGCCCCCGCCAGGGCCATACAGAGCTGATACGACCGGTCTAAGTACCGCACAACTTCCCAAGCCACCCCTTCGCCGTCCAGGGCAGGCACCTTCACCACCGCCTTCGAGGGAGTCTGCGCCGAAGCCAAAACCTAAGCTGCCTCCAAGATTACCGCCACGGCAAAATTCTCATCCCGATGCCTATGCTGAGACTCCTCCGCCCACCTACAATGATAGTACACAGGACAGCGCTCCGGCGCAAGGGTATCTCAATCAAAGCGCGTTGGACCGTCTCGGACAATCTGGGGTATCAGTCCCTGGCTTCAACATTGGGCGCACTGCTTCGCCGCCGATTCCACCGCGCCAGAACGCACCCTTGCCATCCAATCCACCTCATTCTCCTGTCACAGGGGCAAGTCACGGTCCGCAGCTAAGCGAGCTCCAATCGCGGTTTGCGAAGATGTCAACACCCTCGGTTGGAGGGCAAACCCCCGCCCCATTGAACACCTCAAACTCTAACAGCGTTTTGGGTCAACATGGAGAAAAACCGACGACTGGTAGAAGAACACCAAGTAGTCTCGCTCAGAAATATGGCATTGCAAATGTGGGAATGAGCTCCGCTTCTCCGATAGCGTCTCCGCTGCAATCACCTACACACAGTGGGATTGGGAAGAAACCTCCGCCTCCGCCTCCACCGAAGAAGAAAGAACTGACTGGTAATGCTGGTGGAGAGGCACCACCAGTCCCTCTGGGAAGCAAGCCAAAGTTCTGAATCGAAGTGTCTGCATCCACGGCGGTTGGATTATTTTGGTAGCTGTACACACACACTCGTATACCCTAATTTGGCACCGTGTTTTGAGATGCTTTCTGTCGTCGGTGCTAGTAGATAGTTCCCTTCGTGGTATATTATTTTGGACAATCTAGACCCAAACCAAGCGTGATATTTTCTCGCTACAATTGCTCAAACAGGCAAAAGTTGCAAAGGCTAGAAAGATGCGGTAAGCTTACTGGGAGTGGTAAGGCTGACTATCGTCTCGATAACTTCTGGAGGGTCTACGAACCGTGCGCGACACCTTTGTACATGCACTCTTGGTGCCAGTACTGGCTTCTCTGTTCGGCTGGCAAGGGGAACGCCCGCCGTAGCAGACGATACGGTTCCTGAAGACGTCCAGCCTCAGCTCTATACGAGGCCTGGCTCGGGATGATCCCGAATTCGCGTGGCATGCAGGGATTGGGTCGACGATCTTGAGGCTCAGAACTGCGGTGGTGGAGACTGGAAGGATTCCGGCCATGTAGCCAGCAGCTACAGGTACATAGCAGGCCGTCCGTTGTCCGTCTTGCTCGACGTGAACCGGACAGCGTGTTCTTTCTCGTGGGTTCCGCGCCCAGGCGTTTGCTTGGACGAATGCTCACTTGCTTGCGAGGGGCATGCGCCCGGGCCACACGTCACTGCTGTGCCTCGGTAGTGCTCTGGTCGTAATTGGCCAGACCAGCCTCTTCAACAAAATATTCCACCTCCATCACCAAGACGTCGTCCTTCTCCTACTCGATCCAGCGCCTTGCCCGAGACGCGCTTTTCGCCAGCCGGGCCGCTACAGACTTCGAGCATCGCGCCGGCATATCTCCTCCCGCATTCCTGGCTTCTGCCTTCTCACGCCTCTTCTTATACACTGCCCGTGCCTTCTGTCCGCGCGCCGCCTCTGTCGCAGCTACATCTCGCGTGCTCCTCCTCCGCAGCCCACACCGCTACCGCACCAGATCCCACAACCCACATCCCACGCGCGAGCGCACCTCGCATCGACGACGCGCCGGCCCAGTGGCAAAGCAAGCTGACAGCTACCAATTGGCCTTCCACGGCTCCCTCTGCCGAGCAAATAGGCTGCCGCTTCAACAATTCCATCCCTCAACACCGAGCCCACGTCGCACAGCAAACCCCCAACCCTTGCTGCCTCCTCCCAGCGCGAATCGACGCACGGCGACTGTCCGACATCACTTGCGCCTGATATCGTGCAATTGGCCTCCTTGCGCATTGCCGACGACGTAAACACCCGTTTGCCCAACACCCACATCTGACGTCTCGAGAACGCCCGCCAACGACGTCACTATGTCTGGCGCCGGTCCCACCCTCGTCGCAGGCGACCTGCCCTCCTGGTCCGTCTTCAAATTTCCTCCCGATCCCGCGCCGCCGTTGATACCGCCGCCGTTCGATGGACCGACCTTCAAGAATCCCTTCCCCATCTCCTACGAGACGTACAATGCCGCCCTCGACTACAAGGTGCCCTTGACCATCGCGTCCGTATACGCCTCCTCCGTCGTCCTCCTGAACTGGTACAACCGAAGCCACAAGAATCAGCCCTGGGCAATCAGCAAGACTCGTGCCTTTCGCGCCTTTGTCATTTTCCACAATGTCTTTTTGGCCGTATACTCTGCCGTCACTTGCGTTGCTATGGTGCGCGCGCTGAAAAACACATTCCCCCACTATACCGAACGGAATTCTGTGGTTGGAACCGTGGACGCCCTGTGCAAGATGCATGGACCGCGCGGACTGGGTGATGCCGCCACCTACAACACTACCAGCAATCAATGGGAAACCAAGAATCCCTTCGTTCATTTGGACAGCAACGGCATTCCAGACTCGACGGATGTTGGAAGACTCTGGAACGAAGGTCTCGCCTTCTGGGGCTGGTTCTTCTATCTGTCCAAGTTCTACGAAGTCCTCGATACCGCCATCATCATCGCAAAAGGAAAAAGGAGCACCACCCTCCAGACCTATCACCACGCAGGCGCCATGATGTGCATGTGGGCCGGAATCCGCTACATGTCCCCCCCTATCTGGATGTTTGTCCTAGTGAACTCGGGTGTTCATGCCATGATGGTGCGTTGCCCCCACCCATCTTGCTTTCTCGTTGACTAACAGCGTTGCAGTATACATACTACACGGTCTCTGCGCTCGGCGTCCGTGTACCGCAGGTGGTGAAGCGAACCCTCACCAGCTTGCAAATCACGCAATTCCTCGTCGGCGCCTCGTTCGCACTTATTCACCTCTTCGTCTCCTACACTGTTCCAGTTTCGGTCCCATACGAGATTATTGATAAAGTGCTTCCTAAATTGAGCAGCTCTACAGTTTCATCTGTTGTGTCCTCCGTAACGAGCTCCACTGCGCTTCCCACGGCGACCGGTGCTGCCATAGCTCTCCTCAAAAAGCTAGTCTATCGCGCTGCTGGCGAGGAAGGACTGGCAGAGAATATTTATCAGCCTGCGAACGCTGTTCAAGTTGGAGGACTCTCAGATCAGCAACCCCAGCAGATTCTTCGAAATGCTATCAAGAGGACCGTCTACCGGACCGAGTATCAACCCGTTGCCTGCATTGACACCTCTGGGCAGGCCTTTGCCATCTACCTCAACCTTATCTACCTCGCCCCTCTGACTGGCCTTTTCGTTCGATTCTTTATCAAATCATACCTCCGCCGCACATCTACCAACGCCAAACATTCTACAAAGAGACACGCCATCGCCAAAGCCGGCCGCGACGCTATCCATGGTGTAGATCGCGAGATCGAATCTCTGGGCCGATCTGCGGAAGACGGAGTCAGCACGGGCATCCAACACGCAAAGAACAGCATTCGTGGAAGAACGTCCAAGTCCAGCGAGATCCGCAATGGATCTCTATCCCCTGCCAACCAAAAGTTTGTCGATTCGTTCAACCGGAAAGTGTCTCAGCGTCTCGAGGACATCGGCGAGGGCCCCAAGGACACGGAGAAGCGCGCGAAGATGATCGCGAAGGAGGTCGTTTCTAGTGCATCGACTCCGAAGAGCGAGAGGGCGTTGAGTCCGAACGGAAACGGAAATGCGAACGGGAGCGGAATCGGAAGCATTACTGCGAAGCCGGAAGACAGCGGGAATGCGAATAAGAAAGCTTAGATGGCTTTGTTCTCCAATACTCTCTCTTTTTCGACTTGGGTTGTAGGGTTCCTCTGGGGATGTTGCTTGTTGGTACCATGGCCTCCCAAGGGGCGCCTATCTAGGTAAGGGCTGTAAAGACTTCTACCCGGTTTTCTATTTCAATGGGCCAAGGGGGTTTCATAAAATAGGTGGTGGGGTGGTGGTGGGGTGGTTCAGCGCCGCCCAATGTCCGCGTGGTGGAAAAGTTCCTTCGCACACTTGTTGGATGGGTGGCGGCACTCTGGAGACAGGGACGTCAAGAAGATCAAGGTTTCCTAGATACATTTCTCTCTCGATTGTACATGTAAATGCATAGCGGTGGCGCCGCACGGGAGTCTTGTTCTCTTCTTTTCATCCCCCTTGTTTTCCTTTTCATATCTATATATGTTTTTTTTTTTTTCACCAATCGCGTAGACTAAAGCTCTTTCACTAGCTAGACAGCTGGGTGGGGGCGCCCGCTTTAATAGATAAAACATGTAGTATCCATTAATCAAGGTCTGAAAAGTGGGACAGAACATGCACGCATGCATGCATGCTTGGTGTATTTGTGTGTGTGTAGAAGCTGCTGCTTCTTCAAAAAGCTCGTGCCTGAATACATGAGTGTTCCTCCATTCCAGTCCCAATCCCCAATCCGCAATCCGCAATCAATGTTAAATGTTGAAGCCAAAGGGCTCTCGCCCACGTCGAAATCCCAACTCTTCTCGTCGGCCTCCCGCTCTAGGATAGATGCAACATCCTACGCTCTTCGCATATCCCTTCTTAGCCCGTCAATCCAGGACCCAAGAATGCCATCATCAGCGAATGCTAGGTTCGACATCCCACTCGCTCCTCCCGAGCCCCCTCATTCCTCCCATCGCAGCGGCACCCCTCCTCAACCCATTGCTCGGCAAGCCCTTTGAATCCCGTCCCGTTTTCATCTCCACGCCCGCGCTCGTCGCTTTTCTCGGCGACATTGTAACGCGCGTGGCTCTCATTCCCTCGTTGTCTCGAGCGAAGATCTGCAAGCCGCGCAAGTGCGTATCCTTTCCGTTCTGGTGGTTCTCGAGGATCTTGATTTGCACGAGGTGTGCGCGCAGGACGGGCATCTTGGGCTTGCGTT
Organism: Melanomma pulvis-pyrius CBS 109.77; assembly: GCA_010093585.1. Classification (NCBI taxonomy): domain Eukaryota; kingdom Fungi; phylum Ascomycota; class Dothideomycetes; order Pleosporales; family Melanommataceae; genus Melanomma; species Melanomma pulvis-pyrius. The sequence goes on from MU001861.1 coordinate 14,267, forward strand.
TGCGGTGTGGGGGTGGCGAGGCTGCGGGGTGGAGCGGTTGGAAGGGTAGGCGAGGGTGGTTTCGCGCGAGCGTCGGGGTGCGCGTGTTGCTGGGTGTTGTTTGTGGGTGATTGAGGCTGGTGTTCGCGGCTGGCTGGACAGGTAGTGGTGTTATGGTGTACGGTCGCAGATTGGATGGCCCTGGGGTGTCTAGAAGGCTCATTAGCACGGGTGCTCCTCCTGCTTGTTCTTGTGTAGTTGAAGCTCCCGCTCCTGGCTGCGCATTCTCGAAATCCGAGCCATCTTCGTCATCTTCGTGGTCCAGGGCATCTGCGAGCCCTGGTATTGCTATTGACTCACTCTCACTATCTCCGTCCGCCTCGTCGCAATCTTCGTCCTCTTCGTCGTCCCCATCGTCATCATCGTCCGCATCCCCGACGCCACTGAAGTCAGCCCATATCCAGCCCCGCGGCTGCTCCAATCGCATTTCTCCCCACTCGACTAGATCATTCCCTCCGCTTCCAGCGAGGAACACAATGCGCGTCGGCGTGTAGCTCTCGTCGGCCTCGAAGTCGAGAAATAGGCGCAGCCCCACAATCCGAACCAGTTTGAAGAAGTGGATGTTTAGGTAGTGCGGTTGGGGTCCGTCGGATTGCCAGAAGAGAGAGGTGGAGGGGGACCGCAGTTGCGGTATTGAGCAGCCGGGTTTGGAAGAGGACACAGTCCATGAGGCGAGAGTGCTGATCTCGCGGAGATTGGGGGGGATAGGAGCTGAGGGAGCGTCGAGTTGGTCTGGAGAGGCTTGCCGTGATTGTTAATTATCTGTTTTGTGAGGTGGTACGATTTGGAGAACCTTGCTAGAGACAAAAGACAAAACGAGAACTTGACATTATGCAGCATGAATTTGGAGAAAAAGCAAGAAAAGTTGACACGATAGAAAGTAATTGGGTAATTATGGTGAGTTGAAAAGAAAAATGTTTGCCAAGATGGAATGTGACATTGGAGACGGCGATACGCTGGGATGTCTTGACAAGCTCTGAAACGCAAAGCACATGTCGTGTCAAGAAGATTTATTGAGAAGGTGAAAGGCAGGGGGACCGGGAGACTTGCCGATAGGTCTGTTAAGGAATTGTTCATGGGCAAGGTTTGATGCATGAGGTTCAAGATAGAAAGTCGCAATGAATAAAGCAAAAGCAGCGGTTTATTGACCCGGCGCCTCACACCAGAGCAAAGAATGGAGAATAATGCACTCACGTAGTGGCTCCTCTTCCTCCTCCTCTTCCTCCTCTTCCCCGTCAATCCCCTCGACCTCGTCTCCTATCGTCTCCCCTTCCTCCATCATATCTTCGTCTTCGTCGTTATCGTGGTCTTCCTCTTCGCTATCGGAAAAAGCCTCCGATTGGGGGACTGGCAGGCCCTGTCCTCGGCGACGTAGTGATGCCATGTTACTAGTCCGGGTGAAATTTACTGGGGCTGGGTGAGAGTGGGTGGAGTTCCAAGGTCGGAGAGCGTGTCGTCACGGAGAGCCGATGTGGGGCTTGGGGTTGCGGATGATCAGTACCAGATTACGGGTGCAGTCGTAAGACTCTCCAGATTCTTGGTCGTTCCGAAGGGCGATGGGTTGAGTTGCTGTTGTACAAAATCAATATGAGGCAGGTTGCTCGCACCAAAATTCAAGGCTCAGCCGTGTTAGAGCCTGCAGGAGAGCTTTCAGGTTTGGGACTGAGTTGAGCACGATAATGGCGTGCAGCGGAGCGGTTCTGCACTATCACGGACGTGGTCGATCGTTTTGGCGCCCAATGTCGGGAATTGGCGGTTGGTTGACGAATAGGACGCGGTGTTGTTGTTGTGGTGAATGATTTCTACTATGTAGGCACGTGCCTCGAGAGTTCCCGTGTCACCCCCAGACCTCGAAAAAATGCTCTCACGAGCCTGTTAATGGAGAGGTGTCCAGGCGGGGGTTGTTACAGCGTAATGCAGTGTGTTGTTGCTTCAAGTGTCCAAGATTGGAGGTCGGAGGAGGTGTGGTCAGGGCTCCCTAGGGTCGTCTTGGCATGTTTAGACTTCTCCCATCTCCAGCGGCTATCCATCCATCCTCAATCACTAGCCTACATCGTGATGGACAGTTCCGCCTTCCCGCGCGTCGATCTACTGATGCATCTCCCCAGCTGTAGACATCTTTGACGTTTCCGGAGGGTCGAAACGCGCATTGCTTACAACCCTGGACCAGCTGAAGGCTGAACAAGGGACAGTTTTTGGACGGCCGCCACTCTTGCTTTCTAGCTGCAAGTCGAGATGACACCGCCGCCGATCTCGCCATGGAACACCATGCTGTGTATCATCAAGGATGCTCAAAGTAGAGTTAATCCCTCTCCAATCACCAGTAACACGGAATTACATGTAGTGGTACATAGAAAGAGAAATCTTGGTGACCATGGAATGCCTGGCGTCATTGGTTTTGGCTGTCCTTTTGTACTACAGTTCAGCGCCGGCATCCGCCTGCATCTGCGATCAAACCAAGCTTATATCTGCAAGTCCTCCCGCGGGCGTTCAGCCACCCGTTCGCCGTTCGTCAAAGCTCTGTCTATTCGACCTCATTTAGATTTCATCCTTCGTTTCTCACATCTCATTGTCGAACGTCTAGATGCGAGTATTATTCATGAAGTATACCGTTAAATCTAGCTTCCGGCCAAGATAGAACTACCATGGCGATTCACGACCAATACAGTATAGCCCGTCGTGGAGAACAGCAAGCAAACGTCGCTATAGCTTTTCTTGTACTCACATGGCTCTTCATTCTCCTCAGAATATGGACTCGAACCTACGTCATCGCCAACTTTGGATGGGACGATACGACCATGGTCTTCGCTGGGGTAATAGATAGCTTCTATATGGATTTTTCTGTAGAGGAATATACTGACACGCATGCCCACAGATTCTTTACACGGTCTACTGCGCAACTATGATAGTTGTCGAAGCGAATGGTGGAGGAACACATATCAGTGATGTGAAGCATTTAGTCAGACTCACAAAGGCTAGTGACAAATTCATCGCATCAGAAGCTGGTCTAACATCGTTGACAGTGGACTATTGTCGGCGAGGCGACGTATATCGTAACAGTCATGATGCTCAAAATCTCCCTCGGCATATTCTTTGCTCGCATCGTAGTTGCATCCTGGCAGCTCATGACCATATACATAACCGTTGCTGTCAATGTGTTTTCCTCTACCGCTTCTTTCTTCTATGCTCTCCTTCGATGCGGTGCCAACCTCGATCTTTATGTCTACAAGCAATTAGCAGACCACTGCACTCCGCGGGGACTAGATCGATTTTTCGCGTACCAGCAAGCTTCATTTACGACACTCACTGATGGTATATTCATATGTCTCCCGATATTCATTCTATGGAACGCGAGCATGGATCTCCGCTCGAAAATTTCCGTCGGTTTCATCCTCTCTTTGGCTGCGCTGTAGGTATACACTACTTCCTAGAGCATTCCCATTTCTGATTGGAGATAGTGGCTGCGTATGCTCTTTGGTTCGCTTCCAGTATGTTGATGGCCTGACACAGATCGAAGATTTTTTCTGTTAGTGGCTCATTTGTGTGTAAGGGTCCAAAGTTGACATTTATATTAGGGAATGCCACCAACATAGCAACCTGGTCTACGATAGAGCCCGGCGCGGGAATCATTGCGGGATGTCTCGCAACTCTGCGCCCATTCTTAAAATTTTTCGTGGTCAAAGCACGATTGGTGCGCTCATACACTTCCCATTCAGCAAAGGAGGTCTCTCGCTCGTTCCGAGCAAACAAATACTCCTCGAAAGCAAGGAGTGCTCCCGGCAGCAACGCCCACCACAAGATACCCTGCAGATCTCGCCGAGGTACCAATGCAGAGACCTTTCCTCCAGACCAGTCCGTCGAGTTAAAGTCAGATGTCAGAAAAAAGAACGAAAGCACTGAATTCATCCTCACACAAACAGACGGCGTCAATGCCAATGAGCCCTGGCCTTCACAGCCAGAACACCGTCTCGAGTCGAACAGAGAGATTCCCCAGAATACACGAACAACATGGACAATGCGCTCGAATCGGACGCGTCGCGGTGGAGATGGCAACGTCGCATACTCTCTTGAAAAGCCTTTACCTCCATTGCCCCCTGCCTTCATTCGACGAGACGAAGATGTTGTTTGAATCGAAGCTTCCGTATTCGATTCTGCTTTGAAATAGCTGCTGGGGGCATCTAAACACCCATGGGTAACCTTTGACGCGGAATTTGGAGCGAAGATCAGGGCTTCCAACCGAACGCACAACTTGTGAACAATTCGTGAAGGATTCAGTCACGTATAGTATTAAAATATTGTAATTTATTATAGAGGTTTTACATAGGATAGCTGACATGCTCCCAAAGGAGTAAATACTAGCTTAAGTAAAATGAATAAAAAACAGTATGGCTGACGAGTCGACAATAATGGCAGTTTCCCTTAATAGCCGCTTTCCTTGATTGCGCAAAAGCTTACGAGTTTTCACCAACAAACCCTCAATTATCTAAACATGAGCTCTAATCGCTTTTCTCGTTTCTGTGGAAACATAACCCACACAACTATGAACATCCTAGACATCGTCTCCACACTGCTCTATCACTGCACCTTATTACTTATCTCGGCCTTCACCCTTCAACCGCTCTAAACGAAAGGCTTTTTTATGGCGATATAAAGTTAATCGTGGTTTACAACAGAGGACAAAAGAGAGTCCTCCTAACAATTTATCTGCAGGACAGAGATGAAGCAAATCGTTAGGCAGGGTACGTAAAGGTAGCTTCTTTTTTTACTACATCTAACAACAAAGGTAGCAAAACATCCTGCTAGTTGACAAGTAATCAAAGTTTGTGCCCAGTGTCCTTGTTTGTTGCTCGAGCAATCGCTGATCGAGCAATACCTCGCAACTTCCTAACTCTCTATACTGCGCGAACTCCTTGGATCAAACTCCAGTACAATCCAGGGCTAACAATATGCCAGTCTTTAGGCGAGTTATTAATGGAAAGGTTCTAATGTTCCAAGCAATAAAGCCTAGATCAATGTCAAGATTTGTCCACTCAGTTGCAAAGCGCGGTCAGATAGAACAAGCCATGCGTAGAATACAGGAGGACAATAGACAATCAGCAGAGCAAGAGCGTATTAGTAAGTTACCTAGACAGAGGAAAAAAAGGACAAAGCTCACATCTATAGGATCCGAGACGAACCACTCCTACATAATCGCAGGACGGTCACATGGGGCAGAACTGGCTAAGCTCCTCTTTCCCTCCCAAATCATTAACCACTGCAGTACTTACAAGAATCGGCCCTCCCGCTACAAACTGTCGCTTCCTAGTCTTAAGCTGCGGTAGGACACGACAAGATTCAGCATTATAACCTGGATTTATAGGATACAGCCGGAATCACTAGACGATATTCTATGGCCACTCATCGAGGCGGCTATGCCTGTTCAATTCGAGTAATATTACCCGGATGCAATGCCGGATGCCTATGGTAATTGTCCGATATGCCACGAGAACTTGCCCCGGTAAGGCATCCGGCTTCTTGCTTATTCCCAGGCTAACAATACAGTGGTCCAATGAAAAAAATCTTCTTCAATGTTGTAAAGCAAGCAAGAGCAGCGCAGCCGAGAGTAGTATAAGAAATCACGGCAGCGATGGATGGCAATGTCTTCGGGATGACTGTTCAGCTGTGTTCAGTGATTTCAAGCTCTTTACGTTGCACACGAGCAGCCATACTGATTCACAGCCAGCAAGGTGCATGTGGAATTCTTGCAGTTACTACAAGGCCAACGATATACACGCACATCTACTAGAGTTTCACTCAGTCTACACTGACCGCACTTCCCTAATAAATATCAGGTTTTGTTTTCAGTGCGTGAGTGGTTGCACTCAAAGTGTGAGTGGACTGATTATGTTAGGCTCCACTCCAAGGCTGTCACACAAACATACGGTCCAATATTTGTGAATGGTCTGATTACTACTTCTAGGCGCTGTCCGTACTGCGTCAAGGCAGGACTGTACGATGAATTTGAACAGAAATCCAATGTCCATCATGTGAAGTGCTATCTTTTCCACCACTTTACATGTTGCCGAATAGTAACTATTGACGTTCCATCTCCTCATGCTCTTTGTGAATCTGTTGGATAGATACGGGACAAGCAACTTCGATCTCGAGTTCGAGAATCAGGATTGCTTCCCCGTGAGAACGAATTTGCGAAGGCGTCAGCAGTTCATTCTCGATCTTCAGACGCCCGACGTCATTGGCATCTGCCACATCTTGCCACCCCTTCACTACAAGTCCCTGGAGCTCAAAGTGCCAATTAGCCCGCCACACAATTTTGGCCTGGCGACGACCTCTGTCAATGTTGTATCTAAACAAAGCAGCATGACCTTTTCCTCCATTCCAGAGTTCCATGGTTTGAAGTTTTGGCATTTTCTTTGCCGCCCCGGCCGCTGAGTAAAGTACATGCTCAATATTCCTTGGATCGTTATGTGGCTTGAGATCTTGAGAAGTGAGTGCCAACGTTTGGAGGTGTTCCCATACCCAATCTCTACGCACACTCCAGAATAGTCTTGCGTCTGTCATAAAAGCGACAGATAGATGTTGGAGACCAAGGCTTGCCTCAGCGAGTGCTCTGGTCAGCTGTGCACTTACAATTCGGATAGCCCTTGTATATTGATAACCCGAAAAGATGTCGACTTGCTGAGTGATTGCTGTCCCAAAAGCAGGGTGTACTTGATGTTCAAGTACATATACCCTGTTGCGAGGGTCGTATGCCTCACTGAAGTCCTCAAATATGGTCATCCTTTTCAAGTTATTGGGAATGAGAGAAGGGAAGACTAAATCTGTCCAGCCTATAGAGAGAAGTGAGTAATTCGTGCCACACGAAATGCATATAGTATTGAAAGTGTATGAACACTTACGCTTATCAGTATCCATCTCGATCTCATTCACTCCTGTGCTCCACGGCTCGATTACCAGATCTTCTAAATTTGGCAAGTGGGCTAATAGCCGGCTAATAGCAATTGGATCCCACCGACGTCGTGTCTGCCGTCGTAACAGAAGGCGGGTAACGCAAGATACCTGGGGTACAGAAGCCCAAAACTCTTCACCGCTTTCTGAAGTCTCATTTCCCGAAGCATCCAAATCCGTAAAAAAGAACCCTCCAAAGATTCTGTCAACAGCACGGAGGGATGGCGGCGTGCTGTGTACTGGAACGTGGTGTGACGCCTGCCCCCTCATTCTGTTTCGGTTGAGCGCGTTGGTAGGCTCAAAGCGTATGTACTTGAAGTAGTGTTCTGCATCAGAGGGAGAATAGATACTGAGGTCGAGCGTCATATCTCCACTGTGTGAAGGTTTGCTGAGAGTTTGGAACATTGTACGGATGCCATCCTTGATAGCGACTGCGGTGGCCCTGTGCTCATCCTCCGATTCATAATGATTGCAGTCTGAGCAGTCGTAACTCTGGAGCTCAATCGAATACCATATATACTTGATCAGGCTAAGATTTCGTTTTGCCATTATGTTGTTGAGCGTCGGAACATCCTGAGCTGTAAGGCCAAGCGAGTGAAAATTTAGCTGTTCAATAGCTGTTTGCCACTCCCGACACACTGTGGCGTACTGCGCTATGTTGTTCCCACTGGCCAAGTGCTCCAGTATCATGACCTCGATCTCTGAGGGTAGCGATGTTCGGTCCATCGCGAAGGTGGGGCAGGGGAGTGTCGATAAAGCTCAAGTTATTCCACGGAGACTTCAAGACGTATCAGAACTGGCGACGATTTCGTAAGGAATGTTTTTGCTGAGTTACCTGGCTTATCAGATTAAAAAGGAGCAATGTTGCAGTTCTGTTGCGACGCAGTCTCTTTGGGGGCGAGCGGCAAAGAGGCTTCATTGATCATTATCTCGTTGGTATATATACTTCTTACCGAGCCGCATTTTTTACTGTGCTGTTCTTTTGGTGTACCATGGTTCACTGTCAATTAAAAAACCATGGTTCAGATCTACAACAAATCAAACGCTCAGCTTTTATAAGCACAAAATCAATAGATAGCTTGCATATTCAGTTTTTTGAATCGATCGGGCTTAGAAGAAACCTTGATTAATTGGTTTTTGCTTCCGGTCCCATTGCTGTACATAAAATACCTAAGGGTCAAAAAGGGGTTACAAGTAAAAGGCAGGCCACCTAGATTACTAACAAAAAATCTTTTAAAAGTAATAACGTTAACAATTAACTCTTGAGCCAACCATGCAAAGCTCAAATACAATAGTGATGCCTCAGAACTCTCTTAACAACTCAACGTCTCAAGTCTCAACAATCATAGATACTGCATAATCTCTCAAGAACTGAAGTTGCTAGGCCTAATAGAGTAGTCTCCGTGATTGGTAGGAGAGAGGCCGCTGGTAGGCCGAATATCGCTGGGCATCGTTACGGTCAACCTCATAACTGTTGAGCTTCAATATACATGTAATTCCTATACAAATATTATCAATCATGTCCAAAAAACGTAGGGATTTCACCTTTTTACTGTTTACAATAAGTTTCTAACCTTAGCAACTGCCAACGCGCGCACGTTAGCTAGCCCGGAGGCCCCAAGGCCCTACAGCATGTAGAAAACTCACAGACGATTTCACATTCATTGGCCGACATTATAACAACGCGATTTGGGTTAGAATTTCAAGGATTTCAATGCACTGAGATGGTTGATATACCTACTGATGAGTTGACGTTGGCTGAAGCCCTACCAAGTAGCCATCCCACCAATCACGGAGACTACTCCAACAAGCCTAGCAACTTCAGTTCTTGAGAGATTATGCGGTATAAGTGAGTACTCTCCCCCTCCTTCAAAGCGGACACACTTGCTTCTTTGACTTCTGTGAAGTGATAGCGAAACAATCTGCTCCTTCCTAACAGCTAACGTAGGTGGCAATGTGACTGGGTTACTGTCTGTGGGTAGTGATGCCTTGTTTGAGGCTGACTCCCCTAGCAACCAATGAAGGAAGTTTTCACAATGGCTGGGTAGGAGCATCAATGCATCTGGAGAACCCTCTTGCGCCGCAAGAGGTTACAGTTGGAGTAATGATTATCGGGCTATCTCAACGGAGTACGGGAAGGCAAAGCATATTAGCACAGTGTGCTTAGAGACTTTGTAGCCCATTTCTATGTTGTATATGGTCTATATCCTTTATCTTATGCAGTCTTTGCCCCTCTGCTGCATATCCTCGCTAGTTCCTCCCGAAGTTTTCGCTCTCGCCGTCTAAGCCCCTCTATATGTTAACTTGTTTTTCTTTTCTCTTTTCCAGCTCAATCTGCATTCTCCTCTCCTCTCCAGATCCGTCATACTCGAGGTTGCTGGATTTGGGACTATATCGACGACCGATGACATTTCTGCTGGCGGACTCGATGATTGGACTTGACCTAGACTGCGGATCAGGGGAGACACTGGTGGGCTAGGCACCTGCAGTGCCCAGCGACACCGGCTTTTATTTCGTGCTTTCCTCCACGTCAAGCTCTTATGACTCCTGTTTTGCATAGCTGAGTTGGTCTGCGGTAATTTTGCTGTTGATTGGAATACAGACTGTCGAACCCAAAAATATCAGAGGAACGGGAGAATGGTGGAAAGAAGATCGAGCGACCAGGGCATAAAGTGTTTATCAAGAAAAGTTAACGTCAAGATCATACAACTAATACCTAAAGCTTTGGGTTAAGTAACAAAGCGAGGCCCAGACTTCACCTCTATTTAAAAGTAGGTATACTCTACCTATTTGCTAGCTTAAGTAGAGTTTAGGTAGAACTTAAACTAGCTTTAAGCTAATAAAGAATTATATAACTGTTCTATATATATAGTCTAGCTAAACTCTTGAAGTTCTTTTTAAGAATTTGTTTTAATTCTATTATACACCTATATTTTAAGCTTTCTACCTGTAAACCCCTTACATTATATAAAACTAGGAAGATTTTGTAGAGTTGGCAAGATTGATCTCTAGCGGTAACAAAAGGATTGACAAGCCTATTTAATAGACCAACTGGCAGGTCTACGCGTGCTACCACGGTACAGTACCTTACCTCGTAAACATACGGCCTTATAAACCTCTTTCATAAGAGTAGTACACCGATAGGAGTACTCTAAACCTAAATAGGTCGCCCGGATGCCTCTACACTCTCAGGCTGGAGAGCGAGCACACCGACAGACAAGCTCTTCTCATTGCCTTGATCGCTTTGCGTCTCTGATTCGAGCGAGTCCGACGCAGCTGGAAGTTGATTCTTGCGTTTCCTGGCCAGCTTCTCCCTGTGAGCGAGAAGGGCGATAGTGGTAAAAACGATGATGTTGAAGCTTGCTACTACGGCTGCGCCTCGATTGCCAGGAGTGACGTACGGCTGGTGGACTTGCTGGAACCAGACCAGTGGGATCCAAGCATTGAAGGTGTCTATACATAGAATGGTTAGGAACTTCGCAATGGTCATAGTCTAGGCGTACTGACATTGGAGAGTGTTCATCGAAGCTGCGGTGAATGCTCGCTGCTCGGCATTATTGGAGATGAGCTCAGCCATCCATGCCATTGTCAGGGGCACCATACTTCCTCCGATGGAGGATACAATGTATAATGGTGCTCGGTGCGAGAAGGGACCCATGACTGGTGTCACGGCTAGCAAGGTGAAGACGATGATGGCAATCATGTTGGAGAATAGAATGATAGGCCATCGCCGCCCTCGCAATGGCCCGTCAGAGATCCAAACGCAGGTCAAGGAATACACAGCCGTGAAAGCGTTGCCGAGTGTTGGGTATTCGTTCTGTCAAGTGGCATCAGTCTCGGACTCTCCCATACGTTGAGAATAGCAGGCAAGAAGACAACTTACGATCTGAGCCACGGTGTAGACCAGGGGCTTGCCCTTCTTGTTGTGTGCCTTGAGCCAAAAGACAAACGACGTAAATGGTTGGGACCCAAACGGCTGCATCGTGAAGATGAGTGTGAAAAGAAGGGTTTTCCAGCTCGTCAAGAAGCCGAGAATGGTCTTCACGGAATACGGCTTGCCTTCAGGTCTGCGACCCGCTCTTGCCATCCTGTCCTTGGCAATTTGAATATCCTAAGTAGATGTGTCAGATTAAAGGTTGTCTTGCTCGCGCCCCGCCCAACATAAGCACTTACACGCTCGTTGAAGATCCAGTTGGGCTTGGCGGTTCCTGGCGTGTCGGGCAGGAAGAAGTAGGCCAAGACGGCGATGGGCAAAGAAATGACACCGTTGATGACTGGTAAAAGACTGTTAACAACGGACTTGATACGCCATCAGGAAGCGGTTTCGCACCAAACAACCATCTCCACCCAGCCAGACCAGCATGGCCGTCGAGGCCATTGTAAATACCAGCTTGAAGGAAGCCACTAAAGATGGGCGCAATTGATACGGCTGACTGGAGGATACCGTTTCGTTTTCCAAGCTCGCCTATCCGAATGCGTTAGTAATTGAGTTCTCGATGGCGATGCGGTAATAGCGTACGCTTATTGTACCAAGACCCAAGCACATAGTAAAGAGCAGGCCAGTATCCCGCCTCGAAAAGCCCGACGACGAAGCGAAGTCCCAGTAGTGCACGATAAGACTTGGCACCAGCGAGCGCGAAAGTAAAGACGGTCCAGCCAACTTCTTGGAAGGGGATCCAGATATGAGCAGGGACCCGAGTCAAGATGATATTAGACGGCCATTGCCCAATGATATAGCCAACGGTCCAGGAGACGATGATGTAGTTGTACTGATTACCATAGAGGTTGAGGTCCTCCTTCATACCCGAGACGAAAGCATTGGTTATGTTGGAAGTGTCGATCCATTTAATTAGCATTCCAAGAGTTCCGAATGTCAATAGTGTAGCGTCCAGCTTAAAGATGAACCTTCGTTCCTCTTTGGATACGTCAGCGGAATCCCACAGCCATCCTCGCCAGCTATGGGAGGGGGTTGAGGACGCGATCGACGGGGCTTTGTCAGCCATTCTGGGTCAGTGCGGATGTGAAATGCTTCGAAGAATAGTGGTGGGCAAGAAGGCCGAGGTTGATGCACCAGAACATGGGCTCAAAGCTGAAGATATAGTGCATGCCTCACATCCGGTGATAGCTTCTGCAGCTATAGCAGCTTGTTCAGGGTGGCCATGTGTTGCGCTTGCTGTACCTTGCACAGAATTTATTCGCAATAGGTGGCTAGGATTCAGAATAGCTGTTATCTGGCTTCGATAGGTTCTAGAACTTGTAGTATTGCTAATCCGGCGGGCGTTCTATGCAGAGGTGGCTTTTCTGTCGCCACCTCAGCAGGAATGAGAGCAATGAGAGTAGCAGGATCAGCGACGACGTGCATGATCGAAAGATAACTTCTGTACGAGAGCGAAGAAGCCGGTTATGAGATATCGTTTAAATGTTCAGCAGACACAAATAAGCCCAGATGTGTTCCTTAGAATTGCCCAATTTTAAGGCCAATGGCGTGATATCGTTCTCACCTACCGCACTCCAATGTACTGTTCCTCGACAGATAAGTATACAAAGCGAGTTTTAAACGAGTAGAATTGAAGAAGAGACGCTCAGAGTGTCACGCAAGTATGCAGTGGAAAGACAACAGCAGGCGCGAGCCTTTATTAGGTCAAGCGGGTGCAGATAACATTCTATAAAGGTAGAGAATAGGTTAGCGCTGGAAGATAGAATTATTAGTGGGAGAGGAGGAAGATATTGATAAGCACCTTTCGCCAGTTCGAATAATTCATGATGCCGTCCATGGTTGGCCCGAAGAATGGTGTGGCACTGTGTCGTCGTGGAATACTCCAAGCTTTCAGCTGACGTACCCAAGCGACAGTCTCTATGCCCTCGCTGGAATCGCAATAGGTATCTACCTCCGAACGGGATATTCAGGCATACATAGTCTATAAGTACAGAACGATGCTCTTTTAGCTTCTGTTCTCTAGCCTGTGTCTTATATGTGCTACTTTCCTATTTGCGGAGACGGAAGCAGAATACGTAGCAATATTAACGCCCAAGAGCTAAATGTGCAATATTGTATAGCATAGAAACGGCAATTATTCTGAGCTCTGGGTAAGGCACGTTGAAATATCTGGATATCCTTTAAAGCTAGGAAGAAAGAGCCATGGAATTTCTTATGCCGTATCAACACCCTATTACTCGACTCTCTTAATTTTCGTAGTTCTCTTAGCATAATAACCCGTAAGAGATAAAGCTCATATGAGCTTCGAGCGCAGCTGGGAAGAAAGCGAAACTTTATATAGACGAGACAACGATGTGTCGTTGGTATATGGGATCAATGTTGACTTGATGTCTTCGTGGCGGCTGTGATCAGGTCGACTGAATTTCATCAGGCAAAGGCAGCAGCGACGTCGGGAGTGGAAATTAAGGATTTCATATAGGAAAGAGGTGCATACCGTTAAAAGAAGCTTGGTTGTGCTGCTATTTGAAGAGGTGAAATGATGCCGAGAGGCTGAAAAGTGAGGGGCACTATGGGAAGGCGTAGGCTGACATAAAAAGGAAGAGCTGTCTCCGCATACAATGATCACGTGCGTGTCTAGCTTACATTACAAACTCACGTCTTGTCTGACTAGTAATTCCACTCGACCAAACTTGCTCCACTCTCGTTCCCCGATCACCTTACTCGCCTTGGGAAACCTCTCTCAACACTGTGTAACTCACTCTCTGATGCCATACACATATCTCCCCATTCTTGCTCTTCATCCTGAACCCAAAGAGCCACATTTTAGTCTCATGACTGTCGGCACCCCGCCCGTTTTAGAGTTTAACAAATAAACTAGATAGCTATGCGGCGTTAGAATTCGAAGGAGCGAGTATTTCTTGAGGAATAATATTTCCAAAGTGATCTCTGGCTAAATCGGGTTGTCAACCAACTAAAATCGCATAGAGGATAATTTCCAATAAATCCCAGCTCCTTCATCGCACGGAGTTGTGAGGTCAATCACAGCAACTTCTGCCGCGGTGTTGTATGTTTTTCAAGGTTAAGGGGGTTCTGGCCACCAAAGCAAAACTGGCGAACAGTTTTGGATTGACAGGTGATGGAGTGGATCCCTTGCAGGATGACTGTGTGATTGTGATGGAACCGCCGCCTTGCGTTCACTCAAGTAGTAATTAAATGCTTCGACTTTTTTCAGTACCCACAGTTAGTCAGCGGAAGTTCATCATGAGTCTGGCCTCGTTCCAATGCTAGACTTTTGTGAGCGCTCCTCATCTTCGGTGCTCAATTCTCCAATTGTAGGTTCCGGATGTGTCAACTCAAGCCTCCATGTCTTGACATCCTTGCTCTCTCTCACAACAGTATATTTCCAACTTCCCATCTTCTTCGGCACACGCTGAGGGTTCGGGAACCCTGGAATTGTGCCAAACTGTATGCGAGGCTTATCTGGCGCAAAAAGATATTGAAAAGTCTTCTTGACGTCGATAGCCGGGCTGGGAAAAACGATCTTGTCCACGTTGTCCATGAGAGGCAGCTCCTCGGTCACATATTGGCCGAATTCTTGTATGTGAGGGTACAGAGGCCCGTACTTGAAAAGGAACCGTTCGAGGGTATACTGGTTAGTGATGACGAAGGCCAGATGTTCGAGCTTCAGCGGGCCGCAGGCGAGGGCGAAGAAGAAGCGACGGAGGACGACGACTTCGAGTTGGGTGCCTTCCCACAGTATGGTTATCTTTCGGACGCAGCGGAGCTTCGATGCGGATAGCCGCAAGATGGTAGGGGACCAGTAGGGAGGGTGCATTGATGTAATTCGATAGTAGAAGTTGGTGCGCACGAATGCTCGCTGGTGCGCTTCCTGGTAGATCTGTCGGCAGGTGAGGAGCGGCTCCAGACATTTGGAGGCCAACTGTGACTCTTCGGGCTCCTCGAAGACGATTTCGTAGATGATGAGCCGGATCTCGGGAGGGATGTTGAGCAGATACGGCTCGTCGATGTTAATGCGGGGCCGCCGGCGATTCTTCAATAGGTGGTAGCCGGCAAACGCGAGCCCCAGTGCTAGATCCATCGGGAAGGACGCGTGAGCTGTGGTATTCTGATGCGGGTGTTGGTGGTGGTGGGGGTAGGCGACGTTGAGTCAAGCACATGTTAAGCTTCACGGGTTCACGGTTTCACGGGTTCACGGGTTCACGGGCCTAGCTAGGCATAGATCAGAACCCCATCGCGCAGCCGGCCTTCTCACCGACACCCAACGATGTGTGACTCTGCTGCCGGCCGTGTCCGCCAATCTATAAAGCCAATTGACTGTTTTTCTCCAGCGCCTTTACAGACTCGCGTTTCTGGCTCGTCGTGGACACACCCTCGCTCTCGCACTCCTGCCATCCCGCCATCGCTGCGTCCTCGCCCTTCCTCTATCAACTTTCAGGCCTTCCTAGCACATTCGACAACCCAGCGCAAAGCCAAAACAGCCCTCTGAATCTTCGCTCAGAACCACCAAAACGGCCTCGACGATGGACGAGCAGCAAATGGTGCATGTCACCGCGCCTGAAGCCACGGCATTCATCGAGGGCGTCCTTGTTGGGAACCGAGTTCCTGTGGAGAATGCAGCTATTGTCGCCAAGTGCCTGGTGGAAGCAGACCTCCGCGGCGTTGACACCCATGGCATGAATCGAATTCCAAGCTACATGGCCCGCATTCGACAGGGTGTGCTGGACCCACAGGCCTCCCCGAGCCTTCGCCAGGTCACGCCTGCCGTTGCCCAGGTAGATGGACACAATGGATTTGGCTTCCTCGCCGCGCACATGGGCATGGCTGCTGCAATTAGCATGGCCCAGGAGATTGGCATCGGCATGGTCTCGGTCAAACACAGCAACCACTTTGGCATGTCGGCTTGGGTAGTGCAGCAGGCCCTGGATGCCGGCATGATGAGCCTTGTCTTCACGAACTCGTCTCCTGCTCTTCCCGTGTGGGGAGGCAAGTCAAAGCTGATGGGTGTGTCGCCCATTGCCTGTGGAGCTCCAGCAGGGCAAGGCCGTCCATTTATTGTGGATATGGCGCCTAGCGTTGCAGCACGCGGGAAAATATACAAAGCTTTGAGGAGGGGAGAAAAGATACCCAAGGACTGGGCACTCGATAAGGATGGAAAACAGACAGACGACCCGGCACGGGCACTGGAGGGCGTCATGCTACCCATGGGAGGACCCAAGGGCTCGGCGCTGGCTATCATGATGGACGTCTTCTCTGGTGTGCTATCCGGCAGCGCGTTCGCCGGCCATGTCACCAATCCGTACGATCCTTCGAAGCCTGCAGACGTGGGCCACTTTCTCGTTGCCATCAAACCAGACCTCTTCATGAGTCTAGAAGCGTTCAAGGAACGCATGGACTATCTATACGACCGCGTGCGAGGCTCTGACCGCATGGCAGGCATTGACCGCATCTACTTCCCTGGGGAGATGGAGCAACTGATGCAGGAACAGCGTCTGAAGCATGGAATACCGCTGGTACATGCCGAAGTTGTCGCGCTCAACGACGAGGCGCGGCGGGTCGGAGCTACCAATATTGCTACCTCACCGCCCCCCGAAAAAGCCCGACTCTGAAGAGACCTCGAGTCGAGGCGTGGCCCGAGATCATCGTCGCCGTCGGGCGTCTCTGCCATCTGGCTCGGTGGACACTCCTCCGACGGGCGCGCAGCGAATGGGGGCGCCGCAGCGGCTGCTCCTCGGTGTTTGACGGCGTTTGGTGGGTGGAGCCGGTGTTTGCCAAGAGTGGGTGGTGATCAGATGGCGGGGTGATCGCGGGCCTCAACTATTTACCCCAGCCTGCCCGGCGAATCAAGGCCGCCTGCTAACAAAGTCTCTTGTCGGCCCTCCCGTTGCCAAGGTCCACATTTGCGCGCCGTGAGAAAGCTTCCCCGCCGAAGCACGCAAAAGCCTTGCGCCGTGTCTGGGCATTGCAACCTCGACGTTGTTGTGGTGGCACGCAACCACTCATGGGGCCAGGAGCGCAGTTGGGCCTTCCCCGGTGCGGGGGAGAGTTGCAGACTGGTTTTCGGGACATCGTGAATGACCGTGGTGCATGGATGGACGCGCATGCGCCTGCCGAGTGCAGAAGGTGCACCGAAGATTATCCAGGCGCGAGGACGGTGAATAGAATATATGTACGAGCACAACCCGTGGCACGAACCGGACATCTGCCTGACTTGTTGAGCGCCCCCGTGTGACCGTTCCTCTGAGCAGCGTCCCACCCCTCCCTCTCCTGTCAATCCTTCGTTTGCGCGAGCCCACTGCCATCTTGATCAAGTTCTGTCCATACTTTGCAACCCTTGACGCTCACGCGTACCGTCTCACCCACCATGTGGAATCCCTGGCGCGAGAACCTGAAAGACACTCCAAAGGAGTCGCTGAACTGGCGCCTCTGGTATGGCGTCTTTGGTAAGGGAAGCCCGTCACTCCAGCCGTGCACTCATACTGACAAATTGCAGTTTTCGGCCTCATGGGCGCCGCCCGTGGCATCGACGAAGGCCTAATCGGCACGACTGCAGAACTCGAACCCTTTGTCAAGAAGTTCGGCCTCAAAGACGACAGCAAGTCCAAGCACGAGCAGGCAGAGCTCCTCTCCAACATCACTTCCATGGTACAAATGGGCTCTATCCTCGGCGCTCTCGTCGCCTTTTTCCTCACTGATAAGATCGGGCGTCTCTGGGCGACTCGCATGCTATGTGTCCTGTGGGTCACGGGGATTTCTATCTTCTTGGCCAGTGCGAGGACGGGCAGTATTGGCATGGTGTACGCAGGCCGATTCATTGCGGGTATCGGTATTGGCCAGACGACTGTTGTTGCGCCCACGTATCTTGCGGAGACGGCACCGAGGGCCATTCGTGGCCTGTGTGTTTGTGCTTTTGCGGGAGCCGTTTATGTGTATGTGTCTTCCTCATACATGCGCACTATCGGATCAATGCTAATTCAGAAACCAGCGGCATCATGCTTGCTTACTTTGCGAGTTGGGGGTCCTCGATTCACATCTCGTCGAAGACGGATGCTCAGTGGCTTGTTCCAAACAGGTAAGGACGCTGTCCGTATGGCGAGATAGAGACAGTACTAATTGTACACAGCATGCATCTCATGTTCGCCGGCATTATCTTCACCCTTTCTTTCTTCAGTCGCGAGTCCCCACGTTGGTTGATCAAAGTCGGGCGCCACGAGGAAGCTCTCGAGACACTCACTCGCCTTCGTCAACTGCCTAGCGACCACCCTTACGTGCAGTCAGAGATCATTGATATCAACGATCAATTGAACCGTGAGAGGGAGGCCACCATGGGCACGTCTTGGCTCGGCCCAATCAGAGAGCTGTTTTCGAGCAAGGCGAATCTGTATAGGATCCAGTTGAGTGTTATGAGTCAGCTACTCAGTCAGTGGAGTGGTGCGAACAGCATCACTATATATGCGCCGCAGTATTTTGCAATGATGTAAGTCTACAAGCCCGAGATGTACGGTTCAAGAGAGCTAACAGGTTGGAAAGGGGCACCACAGGCCAAAACGAAAAGCTTTTCGCAACCGCCATCTTTGGCCTCGTAAAATTCATCTCCTCGATCCTCTGCGCCTTAGTCCTCATCGACCTCATCGGCCGCAAACGCGCCCTCTCCGCCGGCATCACCATCCAACTCCTCTCCATGCTCTACATGGCCATCTTCCTGCTCATCGACAACAAAATCTCCGATAAGTCCGTTGCGCAAACGTCAAGTCAGAAACACGCTGCTATGGGCGCCATCGTCATGATATACTTCAGCGGCTTCGGATGGGCGTTGGGTTGGAACTCGATACAGTATCTTATCAACTCTGAGATTTATCCTCTGAGGTTGAGGGCGCTGGGCGGCAGTATTGCGATGACATTCCACTTCGTCAACCAATACGGAAACTCCAAGATAAGTCACTGCACCCCTCTTTCCTATACAAGTAAAGCTAACATCTCCTCACGCAGTCCCGCTAATGTTCATCGGTATGACAACCGGCGGAACAATGATGTTCTTCAGCTGTGTAACAGCCGTCGGCTTGGTCTGGGTATACTTCTTCCTTCCGGAGACCTCGGGCAAGAGTCTGGAAGCCATGGACGAAATGTTCAATCTACCGTGGCACCTTATTGGGCGCAAGGGCGCGCAGCTCACGCGGGGAAGTGGCGGGATGGCCGAGGTTATGGATACGGAGGGAGAGAAGGCGGTTGAGGTTAGAATGGAGACAGTGGAGACGGTCGGAACGCAGAGACCGGAGGCGAAGGTTTGAATAAGAAAATGAGAACGGAGAGAGAGCAAGTTAAAAGGGCACTAGAGGTCGTGCTGTAGTTGGGCAGAAGAAAGATCTAACGATGATTCAATGAAATGAACTTTACATGCTACTTGTCACTCAGGTTCTTCTCTCTCCCTCATTGATATCCATGCTATGACAAAAGCTCGAAGAACATACCTACATGTCCATTTTGGGGCCCTTTCGTCCTATTTTCTGGTTTAACTCCGTTCAGCAGCTTCTACGGAGATCTGGTTAGGAACATGAATGTGGAATGGTGGGACAATCAATAAAGGTATGGACCCAAGTTAGGCTTAGCGTGAAAGCTCCGATTTGCATCGTACGCATCTCTTTCAGACTTCCTCCTCCGTCCCATCTCCACCATCATCTTCTCTTTCGATGTCATCTCTCAGTCTAATAATCGTTGTAAAGCTGCCTTGATTCATGGCAAGATCCTTGTAAAGGCAAACTTACGTTGCGTTCTAGGGTGCTAAGCGCACATGTCAGGCCTGTCGGGCAACTCGTTATTAGACACCGGCCTTGAGCGGCAATCTAGTGCCGGATGTACCTCGAATACAAAGATGCTAACTTTTTCAGGCATTCATGTTCTCCTCCAAAGTTCCCAGGACACGGAGCGCCTAGTGAAGTTGATAGCGAATACGACAAGAACCCATCAGATCCCACAAGATATCGCCAAGTAATTGAAGATAGTAGGCTCCATTCATTCTTCCCAAAGTTTGAGAACGCTCTCGATTAAAAGGGAAGAGATCTTAAGATCCATCCAAGATGAATGCCCCAAGACCCTTCTCTACGGGCATCAGACACTCACTCATAGGGCTGGGCAACTTTAACTGCGATTGTATCAATACAGTTGCCTAAAGCTAGGAGTAGAGTGAGTTATAGTGGGGCAGTTACTATCTAGTTCGAAATCTTCTTTCCTCATTTAACCTTTCCTGAATACCCTCATTAAGGGTTGCATGCAACAACTCTTACACAGTCAGACAACCTGCGCTTACTGTCCATCACCTCTAGAATCTCTATCTCCACCAAATCGAATTATTCCACCCAAGATACCGCGTTTCTAGGGATTACAAACGACATGGGGCCATCTCGGGCAACCCCCAAGCACGCGAACAGTCGATATACTAAGATCAAATTTCTTGGTAAAGGTGGCAACGGCGAAGTTCATCTATGCCGGGATGATCGGCTTGGAAAACTCGTGGCCATCAAGACACTTCGTCGCGAACACACCTCTGTCCCTGAGGAGGTACAAATCTTACAGCGGCTGGACGTTCATGAGAATATCATTCAATGCCACGCAGTCCTGGATCATCTCACCCACCCCTTCCGCCAGAGTATTGTCTTTGAGTACTGCCAGAGCGGTAACCTAAATGAGTACCGCAACACTTTTCAAGACGATCTGCCAGAGACGTTTCTATGGAATGTCTTCAGACAGGTGAGCGATGCGCTGCTCTTTCTTCATCGAGCCGAGATCGTACATGGTGATCTGAAGCATGAAAACGTACTGGTTGCTACAACTAAAGCAGGCCAGAAGTGGCCTGTTCTAAAGATCTGCGACTTTGGCGCTGCAATAGTTCGTCCAACCCGGCGCATTCCCAGGTCACATTACGGAACTTGGACAGTGCAACCACCAGAATCAGAGACCATCTACGGACCAGAGACCGATATCTGGAGTCTTGGAGTGATCATCCATACGCTTGTACACGGACACCCGCCGACTGGTATGGCTCCTCTCTACGAGCGAGACCCAGATAGGTGGTTCTCTCGGATGGACAGAGTCGTCCCCTTCGGAACCCCAAACAAGACCCTCTACAGACAGTTCTGTCACTGGCATGCACATAATCCCCACAACATCACGCGGATCGACATCCCTTCGCCCATAGCGCCGATGTACTCAAAGTTGCTCAACCATTTCATGATGCGCGCTCTCGACGTCAACTGGGAAACACGCGTCACAGTTCACGAGCTACATCGCTTCATTCCAACGCTGGAAACATTCGCTTCAAGTATGACGGCAGTAGGGTCGCAATATCTACTGAATCTCTTCGACGGTGGGCGGGGCTGGAATTGGGTTCTTGTGTCTTCTGTTACAGAATCACAGATCGTTAGGCAGTTGGTCTTCGCCGTCGCGCAATACTCACAGGCTCGTGAGAATCCGCCAATTGTGAATCACGGGCGGAAGCTACTTCATCTTATGGATGCTAAGGACCGAGCTGCGGCATCTCAATACCTGGATGAGGCGTTTTGAATCTTCTGAAATATGTGGCTACGGTGGCTAAACGTCATGGTGGGTAGCAGCTTGCTTGCCTTTCTCGGCGGATTCAAATCGAAATTGTAGAGGAGCAAAATCTACTCCATTTAGCACATCGGTAGGTATCTAGACTAGTATGTCTCAGTACTCTATTTTCTTTTTCCTGGCGCTTTCTTTCCCAAAAAAATTTTGGCCCGTGTCTTCACTTTCACTCATGTCTTACCTATTGTACCTATTGTGATGCTCACCGCCAGAGACATTGAGCCCACGGTCAACCACGCAAAAATCTGCCTAGCTGCCTGTTTCACCCAAATCTTCAATAAGTCGACGAAACTATTGTTCTACTTCGCTTGCACACCGACCTCACTCACCTACAGACAAAACCTCGCCCACGCCCTCGTCCTCCCCCAAACTTTTCTCCAGACCCACGACCCTCAGCCAAACACATCTACTTCAACTTCGCTCGCCCGCAGACAACAGTCCACAATCGTGCTCCGCACTTCTGCATCGCGCAACTCTCTCCCCACAATCAACAACAATACGTAAATCAACAGAGCTCAACAGCAAGATGCCTCCCAAGAGCAAACTCCTCAAGATGGGAAAACCGAAGAGCTTCCCTAAGGGAATCCCGAGGGGCATTAGACCCCCAAAGAGTGCGAACAATCATGGAGTGGTGCCCACCAAAGATGGAGTGACACCCGCAAAAAACGGCAATCCTCCTAAGCAAACGCTCATGCTAAAACCAGCACGCGGCGGTAATGGACCCAAGACTTCCTCTGGCAGGCCGGTCAAGGTTACGCAGGACCCTCAAGCTGCTACGAGTGAGGAGCTTAATAGATATCTTCAAGACGCCGCCGACAGTGCCAAATCTTCATGTAAATCATCCACGCCATTTACCAAAGAGCGCCCACTGAGTACGCTTCTAGCTTCCCCAGTGCCCGCTGTCGCGCCCGCTGTCGCGCCCGCCACACTCGATACACCCTGCTCAACCAAGGCCCAGGGACCGAGTCCCTGGCCAGAACCGGACCCCTGGTATACACACAGCTCTGGGAACTTCCCCGCCGACATCGACTCCAGTGTCTACCAGCTCGCTGAGATTCTCCAAACCCAAGACGAAGTCCAGACCGAGCTTCCGGACCTCGAAAACGACACCGACCCCGATGGCGTCACGCCGTGGTCGGCAAAGCAGCTTGTGCATCTCTACATTCTCTGCTACCACAACGGTGAGTACAACAGCTGCGACCTGATCGCCGATACATGGATCCGCGCGCTACAGAAGCAAAACTCTAAATCCAACGGCAAAATGTGGAAGCGCAACCCAACTTCAGGTTACGAGCTCGTCACCGCCCACGACTACGACGACATCGACGACCCAAGGATGGACCATGACGTCCCGGACTTCGACCAAGACCGCCTCAACGAGCTCTACTTCCACACCAACAAGGATTGCGGCGCGCGCCTCCTCTGGGCCGATGCCATGGCACTGGCCGGCAGCAACCTCGAGGAGAAGATGGAGGAATCCGAAGCCAAGACCGACAAGATGTGGCACAAGGATCTCGTGTGGGATATCATGCGCACGAGTCTGCGTCTCACGCGCGCGAAGCTCACGCTCAAGATCGAAGAGAAGGCGCAGGGCGCGTGGTGCGCCCGCTACCACGAGCACGGAAAGCACGAGAAGCCGTGCTACCTCCAGTCCCAGCCCCAGCCCCAGCAGGAGGCCGCCGGTCTGGACGCGGATGGTGATGGCGATGGGGAGCCCGTTCCACCGCAGGACACGAACAAGCGCACGCGCGAGGCTGCCGAGCTCGATGAGGTGGAGTCGGCTAGCGAGTCTGGAGATAGTGATAGGGATGAGGATGCGGAGGACGAGCCGAAGGTCGTCTATCAGCCGGCCTACAAACGCGTCAAGTTTGCCGCCGTTGTTGAAGAGCCGGAGCCGGAGTCAGAGGAGTCAGAGGAGTCAGAAGAGGAGTAGACGCGGAGAATAGGTGGTGGTGCATAGGCTTTGCTGGCGTTCATGGATCGCTTGAGTTCACGGGAGTTACAGGGAGGCGCAATGGTTATACCCCGGTGCTTTGGTAGAGTTCAGGTACTTGGTTGGGAAGTTGCGTAGTCTCGGATTGCCTCTACTAGCATCTTGGATGCTCTCTGTTCTCGGCTCTTTACATTCGCTGTGCGTCCACGGATAGTCTGGTGGGTTTGGATTGCTTCGGTTTTCTAGTCGTAGCCTACTTCTCAATGACATGCAGATACAACTCAAACTGTTTTTAGCTGGAATACGTAGAAAGAAACTTTCCCTGGATAACACTCTTGCTACAGTGATGGCGAGAAAGTATCGTGGACGTCGATTTCTCGTCGATCCTCCTCATTTTGGATAGCTAGGTATTTCAAACCACGTATATTTACACATGGACCTCTACTACACAGCTGACATGGCTTTGAGCCACGAGCCTAATGACTATAAATAAAATAAGAAAAAAAAGTATTACACACGGAGACTTTAGATGGCAATATCCAGATCATCCAGCAAGTTGAAAGAACCGAATCAACCCTACACTATATATACATAACATGCAGCTGAAGAAACAGAAGTTCAAGTGCAAGAATCAAATACCTTTTCTAGTTCCTTTTAGCAAAGGCCCGCTACACTCACAAGAAAAGACAAGGGGCTTCTAGGCCCGCAAGAGGAAGGAAGGAAGGAAGGAAGGAAGGGAGTCAAGAGCAGGAAGAAGAGCGCTTCGAGGGGCCCAAGGTTGAGAGACAGTCTTCCCTGACTAGAGGCGCAAGGATGATAACCCACGCACACGGCGAACAGCACTAGACACTAGAAGAGCCCCGAGCAGAGGAAGGTAGATCTTCTGTAGGCAGTTCTAAAATCCTATAGGCTCTTTTACTAGGTTTTGGCCCAGCGGCTCAACGGCGCAAGAACGAGAGATCCCGAGGTGCGGTACAGGCTCTAAAGAAGGGGAAATAGATCATTTCTCTGCGAGTATATTTGATCTCTCTTGGAATCCTTGGTAAGACGCACGGGAAAGGAAGGAGGAAATGTAGCTAGAGTAGGAAGGAATAGCAGCTGAGAAGCCTCCAAAGCTAGAGTTTTATTTAGACCAAGCGCTCGATCATGAATTCCGTCTACTTTTACTCTCTACCTCGCCGTTATTTCTTGACAATCTCTCTCTCTGCTTTTACTTTGCTATAAAATCGGTACAAGAAAGGGCGCCATAACCTTATCGTTTGGTTTATATGCCGTTGTTCTATAGAGAAGAGAAGAACGTCCAATGTTCAACTTCAAGGCTATACGAAGTAGAGGGAGGAAGGAATCGTAGGGAAATAGCAACAGTACCCGTATAATATTGCTTCTGGCAGATACAGTAGCACTTAGCAGAGCTTGTTTGATAATCATTTTGTTCTGTGAAATAGCCTGTACATCCTGCAAGAGCGTTGAGTGCGTGCTTAAGGGGATCTCCGTATGGTAGGAAGAGGGCTGTAATTTTCAGCATGTTCTTTAGGTATTGGCCGAATTAGGAGATAAGGGGTTTCTTACTGCTACCAACGTAGTTCGGGGAGCGAATCGAAAGAGTTGAGTAGGCTTTACATTCAACTGCTGAATGTATCTGCAGGCGTTAATACAGCAGAAAGGATAATGCCTCAACGGTTCAGGTGCTCTAATCTTGGGCTAAAAAAGAGCACATCCTTGTCTGATCGCTTCCAAAGAGAGCTATGAGCAAAAACAATACAACATTCAACAAAAAAGAAAAAAGATGATAACTCTCCCTCGGGGAATCGAACCCCGGTCTCCCGCGCTTGTTGCCGACGAATCGACTTTGACAAGCGGAAATCATGACCACTGCTTTAATGTTAGCTGTGTTGGTGTAGATGGCGAGTAATGGGAACTACTAACCTAGACCAAGGAAGATTTCTTGTAATTGATGCTGATTGGAAGAATTTTGAAATATATATACTGAGTCACATGGAAAGACACAAGTAAGTAGGGTAATTCAGAGCAGTATTGATGTGTGTTGAAAGGCCCGGAATGAGGGGTAATTCTTTTAGCTTTGTGGGATGTGGGAACAAACAGTGGGGCGAAATGAAAGATGAATGGGGCATGATTGGTGGGTAAGCGATTAGCTCGTAGATATCCCAACAAAGTTGGAAATACGATAGCTCATAGCTCATGAAATCGAGATATTAGCACGATATAACTAGAACGAATGAAATGGGTATGTGCCTTCTCTAATGCGTGGGTATACAATGTTCGCTACGCAATTGACTTCCACTGTTATCTTGACGTAGCGCATGCCAAAGAAACCAACGCCGTTTACTATTGAGCAAACATTTTAGGAAGCTTGTAGAGGGTAAAAAACAAAGCAATACGTGCCCTCTTCACTTATTGAATTTTGCACCGTGAAAATAAACGCAGCCTTTTACATTTCATGCTGGAATTGCGCTGGTGGTAGTAAGAGTTTAAATAAAAATCAATACTCACCACAACCTTTCACCAGGTGTGATAAGTTTCGTTCTCAAATGAGACGAAACGTCGCATGTTTATATCCTTGTATAATCTTCCTTCGTTGCGAAGACGCATAAAGTCGGAGAGACCGACGCCAGGCAGCTTCAGCTCGATGGGAACAGGGTGGTATGTGACTGGACCAATGAATCGTGATAGCGCTTACTCAAGCCTCTGGTTATGAAACTTCCACTGCAAGGTTAGAAGCGCAAAGATATTGGGGCTTTTCTCAGGTGCAGATGAAACTGTCTGCACCCTCCTGCGACAAAGTTGCCGCGTTGCTACCGCGTCGAGACAAATGCCTTACATCCCGCTTGAAGTCCGATGGAACGCTACTATACAAATCAACTGCAAATTATCTCAACGGTCACCACGAAAAATCCAAAGCCATGGAGACCACAGAAGATAACATCTTGGTTGAACAAGAATCCAGCTCCGAGCCCAGCCAGGCTACCTCGCTTAGCGAACAGCTCAATGGCTACTTTCCGACCGCGCAAGACGACGCCCCTCCGTCTCATCCACCACAAAAGCTTACCGACAACCAAATCCTCGAAATATCTCATATTCTAAAGGAACAAAGCTCGCCATGGGCCGATACTCCTCGACTATACGCGATTCTGCGTTTGATCGACAAGCTCGAGGAGATCGAAGCATTCACAGCGCAAGGCATCAACGACCTCTGGCTGCCGTTGACGAGAAGCACATTTCCTCGCGGACTGAGCGTGGCCACCCGCTCATTGTTCCTCAGCACGCAGGCTTTTGTTCTTTCTGGGTCTCTTGACCTAGAGAAGGGCGAACGAGGCCTGCATCGACACTATGCCGCAAATGAAGATGTACCTCTGTCGTCAGAGGGCTTGTTGGGAAGGGGCTCTTATGGGGAAGTCGATCGCGTTCAGAGCACACTGACCGGGTCAGTGTACGCTCGGAAACGAATCCCACGTTACAACTACGCCCCCGGCCAACGTAGCGATAGCCGCAATCGACAGATAATGGCGGATTTCGAGAGGGAAATCAAGGCCTTCAAACGTCTCAACCACCAACACATAGTCAAACTTGTCGGCAGCTATACAGACCCAAGCTCTGTAGCCCTCATTATCTCGCCTGTTGCGGATGCTGACCTACACTCCTTTTTGGAAACTTTCAACCACACCCAACCCTCCAAAGATCTTCTATGCAACTTCTTTGGCTGTCTTGCTGCGGGTCTAGAGTACATGCATCGTTCGAACGTTAGACACAAGGACATCAAGACTAAAAATATTTTGGTCAAAGGAGACCGTGTTCTGTATGCAGATCTCGGACTGGCGTTCTGTTGGGACTCATTTGGCCAAAGCACCACCGAAGATAGTCTCCCGATCGCCACGAGGAAGTACAGCCCGCCTGAAGCCCTCGACGGGGGAAAACGAAATACTGCGGCGGACGTATGGTCTTTGGGATGTGTTTATCTCGAAATGGTATCCCTACTACATAACTCCACACTAGCCAAGTTGCAACAACATTTAGAGTCATATGGTACTCAAAATTCCATCTATGGACGAAACCACGATGGTGCGATTACATGGCTTGATCAGCTAAAGGGTACGCCAGCCCTAGAAAACGGACGGAAGCTATTGGAAATTGTGAAAGAGATGATGAGCAAATCACAATTGCGGCGACCAACGGCGCAGACTATCTTTGAGCGAATCTGCTCTATGGATGAAGCAGGGCCTTTTATTGGCAATTGCTGCAAGCCACCATTAGTCCTTAAGCCCAATCGATCCGTTCCAATCCCGATTACGATTCCTTCGATACAGATATCGATGCCAGTTTTCCAAGATGGCTCTTTCCTCAGCGTCAATTCGCACCAAACAGAACAACAAGCACTGCCACGCCCTCTAGAGAGCCCAGCCCTATCCAGCGACAGCTCTCAGTATGATGGTTCCAGTACACCTCCGGTCAGTCCATCCACATCTGATTCCATGTCAACGCATCAAGATCCAGTTCCTTGCTCTCCTTCAATATCGGCCACCAAACAAAATCGTTCCGACCGAGCTTCTCTTGTGCGGAATACATCTTTGATCACTGCCATTATCCACAATGACGTTGCCAAAGCTCGCGCTCTAATAGATGAAGGCGCCGATGTCAACTACCAATACTTCGAAGGCACAACAGCACTCAACAGAGCCGTCACGACCTCCAACACTCAAATGGTATCGCTATTTCTCGAAAAGGGTGCGGACATCCATCTCCCAACCAAAGAGGGCGAGACCTGTTTTCATTACGCAACCCACAAGGCCAACTTCGAAATCATTAACATGCTAATAGACAAAGGGGCGAATGTGAATCAGCGAGGCTTTAGGGGAAGAACCCCATTATCCTACGCGGTATTGAATACAAGCTGTGACCGACGCCAACTGATCGAATTCCTCATCTCCAAAGGCGCGGATCCTCTAGCGAACACTGATAATGGTGGGAATCTACTACATCGAGCCGCGTACCATGGCAGCGACGATGTCATCGAACTATTATTGTCCTTTGGGATTAATATCAATGGCATCGACAAATGCAGCATTGCTCCTCTCCATCTCGCTGCCGAAAATGGACATAGCTCCTTCGTTGCCACTCTCCTCTCCCTCGGCGCGCGAGCCGAAATCCGGGGGCCGAACGGAAATACGCCCTTGATGAGAGCTGCAATGCGTGGCCACGTAGAAGTTGCCCAGAAGTTGCTCGAATCCGGCGCCAACATATCCGCGAAAAACAACTTCGGGTTCTCGCCTCTTTTGATGGCGGCGGAGCATGGGCGACTTCCCGTCGTAGAAATGCTGCTGGGAAGCCGCAAAATTGACTTGAGTCAGACTCTTGATAAACACGGATGCTCTGCTCTGCACTGCGCGGCGTATGGTGGGAAGATTTCGACTGTGAGGGCTCTCATTGAGCATGGGGCCGAGGTTGATGCGAGGGAAGGTGCAGGGCTCACGCCGCTGCATAAAGCCGTTTTGAGGAAAATGCAGGGGACTGTGAAGGTGCTGCTTGAGTTTGGCGCGGATCCGTTGGCAGTCACGAAGAGGGGAGCGAGTGCTATTGATCTCGCTATGAAGGATGGTTTGGTGGATATCCTGCATCTACTAGAGGATGCTATTGAGGAGGAATGAACCTCACTCGCAGCTCTTTCATAACCCAGTACCTCGTCCTCAGACCCAAACATTACTGAAAGCTTTCGGCCAGCGCAATAGCAGAGAACCTCAAATCTCCGCCCTTCTCCGACTCAATTCTCATCAAACGCCCTAGCCCCATCTCTACCGCCGCCGCACTAAGCACATCTTCATCGTCCTTCAGCGCACCCCGATCCAACGGACCTTTCCGATCGCCTTCCAACTCCCAAAGATGTCCGTCCTTGCCCTTCACAAACGCTACAAAATGCTGGCCAACGTGCCCGTTCCGCTCGGGCTTAGTGTCTCCCATCACGGCAGCCTCTGCATGTGCCTTCTCAAACACCTCCGAGTCTTCCAATACCTTCGCCCGGTCTAGCATTTTCTTCGGCAGCGCGTCGATTCGGATTTGGTCGAGTGTTGAGCCGGTCTCGATGTGCTTTGATGCTTCACCGTTCAGCAGGCAGTGCACAAGGCCTATACTGCCACACGCATTCCCAATGGTCTGCTTGAACCATATTGTAGGCTCATCCTCTCCAGAACCTTCATACTCTGTTTTATCCTTGTCTTCGGCTGTGCGAGCCTCGCCCCACGTCGGAGTCATCGGGATTATGACGAGGAGGGCGAGAACGGGGCGCGGAATGAAGGCGAGGAGCTCGGGCTCGGTCAGAGAGTAGAGGTCATGGAAAGCGAGGGACGGTTTGAGGCCTAAGGCGTAGGCGAGGTGGTTCATGACCTCGGGATTGTTCTCGAGCATGATGAATTGTTTCTTCGCCATGTTGAGGATGTTGATAGGAGATGAGCTGGGATCTTTGGTGATGGCGGTGGAGTAGATTGTAGTTATGGTTGTTGATGCTGAAGCTTGCTGTAATGGTAAGCTAAATAATAGCCAACAGAAGGCGCCAGGCACCAGGCACCAGAACGACGCGCACGACAGCACAATAGGCGAGGCTTTAGGCTGCCATTGAGGCCTCTGAAAACGAGGGTGGAGAGGACAGAATAGGTCCACTTTTCACGAGGTGGCTTTCGGGCCTGCAGATCCCCCGCACTAAACCATGTTCAGATGAGGGGCATACACTCCTCGGAAGCCGAGACAGTGAAAGCACAGCTTATTGCTTCGGACATTCATGTCTATTGATATCCCATTATATCTTGGGAGCTCCAGACGTACCGTCTCCTCTACTGCTTCCACTGCCTTTGACTTGAGTTGATCCCTTCATATAAACGTCCCATCCGACAAGAGCTCCCTGCAGCACCACCGGCTCTCCGCATAAATCAATATTTGCTAATTGCTTTTAAACTTTAACTTGCTTTCCCATATTTCTGATCCTACTCTCGATTTAAACTAAACCCTCTCATTCTATCTGCTTTCCCTCCAATTTCCTTTCACACACCCCAATTCCTCTTCAAAACCCCCACAGCAAACCAACATGGACGACGAAGCCCGACAAGCGCTGGCGAAGATGAAGATGCCCCGCCGTCCCATCAACTACGTGTCAGCAAAGTCTGGCGAGATTCTGAAGCTCGGCCATATCACATGTAGGGTCATGGAGGACGGGTCAAGGACAGGCGCGTTTCAATTCCATATGTATAATTCCAATCTGACTGTATTCTCTCAGACAACCGCATCGGCTCTGCCGAATTCACCGTTCCCGCGGGCACATCCGGCCCCCCGGCCCACTGGCACGAAATGCACGACGAAACCTTCCTCGTGACCCAAGGCACGATCCGGTTCCACGCCCCGGACAATACCACCATCGACGCAAAAACCGGGGACTACGTCACGGTCCCCATCCGAGCGCCTCACACCTTCTCCAACCCTTTTGAAGAGGAGGCCAAGTTCTTCAACACGTTTACGCCCGCGTTTTATATTGATTATTTCAAGATACTGGCCGAGGTCAGCAAGAGTGATGAGAGGATGAGCAAGGAGAAGAATTTGGAGGTTATGGCGAGGTTTGCGACGATGCCTGCGGGCGAGATGTTGGAGGAGATGGCGAAGGGGGAGGGGAAATGAGGGGTAAAATGAGAGGAAGGAGAAAGGTTGGCAGGTAGATGACAGGAGAGAACAAGGGAAGAAGAGAACAGGAAGGGAAATAGGGAGTTCCAACTGTTTCTAGAACAAGATATCGACATTTGGGGTTCAGAATCTTTCATTTACGTGACGAGTTCGTTGGAATTCAACGTCCGTCACCAGTCCAGTGCTTACTACCTCATATCTCTATCCAAGCGAGACGAACTAACCTCCCTCCCCTCCTTCTCCTCTTCGATATCCAAATCCAAGCCCGTCAGTGTCTCATCAG
Organism: Melanomma pulvis-pyrius CBS 109.77; assembly: GCA_010093585.1. Taxonomy (NCBI): domain Eukaryota; kingdom Fungi; phylum Ascomycota; class Dothideomycetes; order Pleosporales; family Melanommataceae; genus Melanomma; species Melanomma pulvis-pyrius. The sequence continues at coordinate 45,698 of MU001861.1, forward strand.
TATCCCACCTCTTCAGCCCCTTGAACCAATCCTGGCTCTCCGTCTCACTCTCCGGTGATCCCCGTCCGCTCTCCTGTTCCATCTCCAATCCCCTTACACTCCCCATCTTCATCTCAAAATCCCTGACCCCCTTCCCCTTCAACCTCGGATATTTTTTGTCCTCCAGATCCAGCACCGCAAGCTCCTCATGTCCTACTATCGGAATCGGAACCTCTTTATCGCAATCCCGCCATGTCCCATATCCAAGCTCCTCATGCGCAAGTCGTTGTAGTTGCAGGGTGCCGTTGACAGTCCACTCCATACGAGCGTACTGATTGAAGCGTGGGAAGCGCCACAGCAACTTGACGTATATCCATTCAATACTCCAGTTTAGCAGAATGATGAGGAAGCCGATAAGGATCGTTGTGCTGAGACCCACAACGGAGAAGTTGGCGTGGTCTGCCGAGCGGATTTTCTGCAAGCCAAGACATCAGCCCTCAATACCCAAGTATGTGAAAAACATAAGACGTACCTGATTCTTACAGAAATACCTCCCCACCTCCTCCTGCGGCGGCAAATAAAACTGCCGCATAACCTCCGCACTGGGCCCCATCGCCGCCTCGATGGCACTCCCCTGCACACTCGCCATGAAGATCTCAAACCACCGCTCCACTTCCAACTGCCACTGGTTGCTCGGCAGCGGTGCCTGCACGCTATTCTTCAGACTCCGTTTTGCGCGCAGACTCTCGTCCCCGAGACTCGAGACCACGTCCGAGAAAGAGAAACTGCCGGACGCAGCGGCAGTGATCCACTGCGTCAGGTTGTACGTCGGGTCGGTGAGGTTCTGCGCGTACACGCTGTCCAGGGAGCCGCCCAAGGCGGAACATCGGGATGAGGCGGGTTTGCTGGGGACGCAGGTTTGGTACTGTTCGATGCAGGCTAGTGGTGCGGCGGTCTCGTCGGCGAGGTACCCCGGGTAGGAGCCTTGGGGCGTGGTGATGTCGCCTACGTAGCTGTGTGCCGAGAACCAAGGGTCATCTACTTGTGCGGAGTAAAGAACGCGCTTTGCGGCTAAGTAGATAAGGGAGAGGTCGCCGTCGCCACGTTGGAGCGGCTCGATGGGCATGAAGCGTGAAGAGCTGGAGATGTAGGACCCGTTGTAGACTTTTACGGGGAGGAGACTGGGAATGTCAGCGAGGATTCAGATGGGGTGGATAGGAAAGGGAGGTAGAACATACCCCATAGTGTATCTCGCCTGCTCGCTCTGTAGCGCCTCAAACGCAAGCTGCTCCCTAAATATCTTCGGTTGCATATACGTATGATTGAACAGAACCTCTGTCCCCGAAAACGCTGGGCCGTAGAAATACCGATCGTACTGCGCATTCACCCCCGCATTCGAGTAATTCAGGGGCTGTTTGCGATCTCCGACAACCAGGGGCGCACAATGTATAGCCATCCTGAGCTGAATTCTCTTGTCCTCCGGTGCGTTGAAGCCTAGATCCCGATGGCTATCCAAGTACCCAGTATCGATCCTGATATTCGCATCCTGCGTTTTGCACATCTCGGGCGAGAAGGGACAACTCGCATTTCGTTCCACGGTGAATGGGAGTTTTCTTTTTGGGAAAGTCTTGCATTCGCCGCGTGTGTCGTCCACGGGATCGGTGTAGCAGTTCTGCGCGTAGTTGTTGTACACACTGAGTCTCTGCGAGGCGTACGGATTCAGAACTTGCTGTATGAGCTCAGGATGCTCGGTTATGTTGTTCGGGATTCCGGGAAGTCCGCAATTTGGGCTGGTGATCAGGACTTCGTCGCCAGTTAGGGAAGTTATTTTCGAGGAGAAAATACCGGCTACGGTGAAGACTCCCAGACATAATGCTGCGTGCACAAGGAGAGGCAAAATTCGGAAAAATTGGCGACGCCCTTGTTGGCGCCATGTCCAGAGAAGTTGGGTGAGATACCATAGTGAGTCGACTGCACTGGCGGAATTTCGGAGCACGGCTTGTCGTTGGTGGTAGAGTGCGTCTTGCCCTCTGTCTGTCGAGAATAGTAGGTGGAGGGCGAAACAGGTTATCCGGAAGAAACAGGTTCCGGCATAGGAAGCGAAGAGAGCAATGAATGCTACTAGAATGGTTCCATCTCTTTCTCGTATTGTGAGGGTCGCTCCTAGTATCTTTCCATGAGACCAATTTGTCCAACTGCCGATGTATATGTCTTGGGCTGCGGAAAGAACTACGTTGTTACTCATTTTTTCCAGCGAATGATATCAGTCATTCATAAACTGCCCGTACATTAGCGTTGATACTGTTCACTAAGACCTTGAATACTTGCACTATAAATGAGTGACAGCAACGCAAGAAATTCAGACAGCTTCTGATGGTAGCCTCAGGTCACAGAGACCTGAGACATCATGGAGGAAATCAACTATTAATTAGTTGTTGCGTTTGCAGAACGCATGAATGCGATCTCGCGATAGCGAACTTTTGGACCCAAGGGGGGCGTGCATAGTCCGAGTTTCACCAAACCTCACCAAACCTCAGGTATTGAACCGGGACCTTGAACGCGCCTAAGAGTTTCTCCCAAGTTTCGTGAAAAGCCACGAACAAAAAAAGTGGCAGCTTAGCTCGCATATTATGTGGCTGTGTACCCCGTATTTGACGATACACAGCCTAGTTTGCATTTCAAATAAATTGGAGAGCTCAATTGTAGGTGAGAAGCACCGAATTGATTCTGTGACATTCGTATCAGTTCTCGCACTCAAAGTCCCGAGGAATTTATTGTGAGTCCGACTTATAACTTGAAGTCCGACTGCAGTCCCCTACCAATTTCTAAACAGTCCGAAATAGGGCTCAACCACTCTCGTATCGTGTAAATGCTTAGTGATTATCTGATTGGCTCCTAGACCCTTGCACTTGATGATACACATTGGCGAAATCCTACAGACACTTTAATATCGAATATGGCGCACTAACGGGGTCGCCAGGAAAACCACCGTTCCAGTACTGTTGATAACCTCAGGGTTTTGCATAGAGCTAGACGGGTAGCTAATTTTAGTAAGAGGCCAAAAATATTAATCTCGCAGTACACCGTGTTGTTGCATCTGTTAGGAGGGTTTATGCGCCGGAAAGGACCCTGCATAGGTGTAAAGTGAAGTACCGTGTAAGATAAATGAACTCGGCCCTCAGCTCAAGTCGAGATGGCTCTCTCGAGGTTGGTCTTCAGATTGTATTACATTTTAGACCGGACGTTGGAATACGGCGACATGCGTTGAAAAGAATCTCGGAGGCCTTTGCTGTTGAAGAGAAGCGTGCTTTCCCAACAAGTATCTTCCCCGGCGGTTTCCCTCTCGGAAGGAACAAAGAGACGTGCGAGATCCCAAAACCTTAGCAAGACGACAGTGGCACTGACCATGCTCGTCCTCGCACACTATCACAAGAGTAACACGAGCTCATTTGAGATTTCCTCATAGCTAGCACCCTTGTCCATGGCAAGCAGAGGACCTTAAACTAAACAATCGTAACGGTTTGCACATCGCTACTTTTAAAAGTACATCTCTGCACATTCAAGATTCTTTTCGAAAGTATAGCCAGGGATCGAAGTCCCAAGACGCTCCACAGCACGTATCTGAAGAGGCTGGAAGACAAAGAATCCGATTCTCCAATATGTCTGCTCGTCCCTCGAGGCTAATATGAGTCCAGATGGGCCTCTTCCGTATTCCTTCTGGAGAGAAAGATCTGAATACAGTGTAAAGTCGAGTCTTCAGTCTCGGAAGTAAAACATCTTCCTAGAAATTGAGGCGGACATTGATGAGACTGAGATCGGGGATGTCTAGTTATGTCTGATTCATATGATATTTCCAAGGACGGTGTTGATGCTGATTTGTTTTCTAGAATCGTAGCCTGCAAATGACCACTTACGACAGTTGTGCAGATACATTAGTTCCGTATGATACTCGATCCCGAATTAGAGCGACGGAGGTGTGATTCATCCGGAAATCGGGGTCAACTGCCATCCAAGCTAGCTAGGCCCAGGATCAAAATGGAGCGCGATAAGCTCCAGATTCAATTTGCAAAAAGGGCTGTGCAGACGTTCACAACAACCCCAACGGAAGATGCGATTTCCAAAGCCCAGCAGCGTATTTATCCGCTGATGCCTTTGCCCAGAGCTTGACTATTTCCAATATAGCGGCCAGTTTATCTGCGCCATAACTTAGCACTCGCCCTGCGAATTCTCCGACAATGTCCGTCCAGTTTTTGGTACTTAGATCCCCGCTGTGTATTGCTCTGTACAATTTGAACACCTGTTTCAAACTGCTGACGTGTAGCGAGGGTACAGTACTTTTGTCCTTTCCTTGAAATCGTGCATGCTCTTGGCACGTCCAATGGAGTTGACTAGTTTGTGAACTGAAGAACTCGCTGAGAAGATACATATTTCTAAAAGACCTTGACACGTTTATAAATCGTCCTTTAGACTGCACACTTGCTAGGGGCGTGATTGATGAAGAAACCCTTCTCTACTATGTCTCGCTCGAGTAGCCGAGATGGTGACGTAAGAAATCTAGTATATTATGGAGATATTGGAGTTTCTGGAGCTACGTCCAATGCATGGTCCTGGCGGATGCAAAAATAGTTGATCTACATAAACTGCAGCCCTAGATCTAAGGTAACGAGGACAGCGTCTCCAAGCGTTTCCGGGAGGGAAGATGTTAGGACTGCGCATGTCAACCGTTCTCCTCTGATGTACAGTCTAGTGTAAGTTGCTGGTTGCCTCCTTAGCAGTATGATCAACCGTTGGCATTTGCTTGGATTAGCTCCATCTTTTCTCCTCTCGGGCCGGGTCATAATCTCTAGGATTCGCAACAGTCTTGTAGACACGAACAAAGGGTTTGCCTTGTAACAATTTCCATGTGAGGTTTCGCAGTCCTGAAAGCAAGCCCTGCCCATAATTCTGATTTTGCCGACTAGAAGTCATGCAAGAAGAGTCGAATCAAGATGCAGTCAGACGCTGTATTCCCTATTATACTGTCAATCCTCTAAGCTGTCCTATAATTGACTGGTCCGTGTGATTACCATGATAATCCATAACGCAATAGGTAGCTCGGCTCATATGAAAGCTACTATTCATCCTAGGTATTCCGCCTTTCACACAGTTCTAATTTACTATTGCAGTTTGCAGGGATCCGCAAACCTCACAAAAGCGCAACTTACTGACCCAATTGTTATGCCGAAACTTGCGGATTGAAGTAATTTATAACCCTATCCACTTGCTTTTAGGATAGGTTCCAGATAGGTGTTCAACTCTTGAAAGAACGCGCAACCTTTAGATGCACCTTCCAGCACCCTTGAAGCTTGGTATTTGATGGCACAGACAGCAGAACCGATAGCCCGACGAGACTCACAATATATAGAATCCAGGGTTCCGAAGGCGGCTGTACATCCTACCTTTGAAGGTCTAGATGGCCTATCTAATGCCGTGGCCGAAGGCGAGGCTAGGCAGCCAATGTTTTATGCTATGAGCTTGCGGGCACTGTCGATTCGAACCGCCAATTCTAGAGTCCAATATTTGCGGTTTAGCAAGTTAGCATTACTAGAATGCAGAACGAATCAAAGATAAGTCGTGCTCTGTATTCAAAAATTCATGAAATTCATATCCAAAATACTCAGACCGAGTCCCATCCCAAGTCCAAGCGCATATCCAGATCCAAAACTCCCTATGTTATGCGTCCGTAGGTATCATATGTTGAGAACTCCTCCTCTCCCTTTAGAGGTTGGCTCATCCCATCCCATCTTTCCCCATCCCAATCCATCCCTCATCCCTCATTCCTCTCAGAAGTTGAAGTAAATGCTTAGAATGTGCCAGACTAGCAACGTCGTAATCAACACTAGAACCATGGACACAATAAGCCCCGCGACGACTCTCTCCACCGAGAACCTCACATCATCCGCCTGCGGCCGCTCCACGCCCGCCTCCTCGTCCGCCTCCGGCAATCCAGTGAAGTTCGGTGGTATGTGTGAGATCAGCGTGTCTCGGTATGACTGCCGCACGACGATGTGGTACGCGGGAGGTGCTTCCGTCGGATATGGATATAGGTGTGCAAGGGGAACATCGTCGTCATCGCCTTCGGGGATGTCGGTATACGGCGTGACGTGCTGTGCCTGCCGACTCAGGACCTCGGAGGTGGGGCGGTAGCGTTGCGGGTGGGGAGCTGCGATATGGAATGGTGAGGGCTCGTCGCGGTATGTTTCCTCAAAGGAGGGTGGGGCATCAGTTGGGAGTGAGGGTAGGGGTTTCGGAGGGGGTATCCGGCCTCCCGACGTAGGGGACGAGCTGCGCGAGGAGGCGGGCGAGTCACGATAGGGCTGCTGGATGGTGTCCTAGAAATAAGATAAGTCAATGGTCCGAATAGCTGTGCTTCGAAGACGCCAGATAGCAGCCACGAGCACGAGATAAGAGCGCATACCTCCATGATAGACACTCAAGCTCTTGCTCAGGTCAGTGGCCGCGGTGGGATATGCTGAGGTCAAAGGTCGAGGTTGAATGTCAGCACGAGGGACTGAAGGGTAATGAGGGTTGGCGGTAGGAGGCCTGACGCAGGCAGCTACGGTTGGCACCCAGGGCCTAGCCGTGAAACCACTCTGCGCAGCGGCGCAGTCATAGTTGGCAAGGCAGTACGACCCGCCCGTCGTGCTGGAGGCTGGGGTCAGTTGGCGAAGGAAGCACAGAGCTCCCTTCGCGGCCGTGGCTGGGGAGGAGCTTCATCCTTGGCAGGCACTATATACCCCGACAGGTGTGAACCTAAGAACAGGACAGCATTTAGACTCTGATGTCGATATAAATAATGCAACTCGCCTATCCTTTGAGCTCACCCTGCGTGCTAGTCCTAAGTTCGTCCAGCTTGTTACGCAGGGAACGCTCAAACTCGTCCACCACAAATGCAAAACGGCCCCAACCGACAAAGCGCCTTTTCTATGATCCTCCATGATCCTCTTCGATCCACCCGAGGCGTAATCTCGTCTCCGTTTCATCATAAATAGACATGCTTTTATCAGTACATACGACTTCGGGAATCGTCTTCACCACATTTTAGAATCAATAGTCGCCAATGTCAACCTCGCTGGGTCGGACACAGTGAACAATCCTGCTCGGGGCCTCTCACCACCAACGGACGGACAGAAATCCTTCCATTCGCCCCACGGATTACCGAGCACAGCGATTGGGTGGGGCCGCGAGCATCCGTTGATTGTCTCAACTGCCTATGCAGTCACGGGGCGTCGCATGGACATGGAAACGAGACATGTTGCTTTCCAAGAGCAGTAGTTATTATGTCTTTGTGGCAAAAGTGAGCTGCGCAATTTCATAGAAAATTTGTTTAGATTTAGTCTTTGCTCTCTGTAGCAGTAATAAGTATGCGCGCACCTTTGGGTATAATGAGCGTGTATAGGAACGCCTGCCCAACGCAATGGCATCTATGTACAAGCCCGCAAACTCCTCTCAATATTATACGTATATAAGACCGTGACAATCGTAAAAAGTTTCATCATTAGGGCTTCGGCGGTGGTGTGGGCGGGCCAGAACTCATCCGCACATGGATGACCTGCCCAACCTGTGCATGGTGCACCTCGATGTTTGTATCCCACGGATCCTCAGTAGGTGACCGTATTGAGTACATCGAGGTCTTCCTCGACAACCTGGTATCATTGCGCTCTGGTATGACCACGAACCTCAAAGGCATTATAGCCTCGAGGTCGTTATGCTTTCCGAGGTGGGTACCGTCCACGGCAGTCGTGGCCACGCTTCGCGACAACTTGCTAGCACTGTGCGCTGAAAGCTTGTCGCGGACTCCCGACTTGATGTTTCGGAACAACGGGCGTAGGATTGCAATAGAAGCTGCAATGATTCCTGTTCCTGGTTCCGCTGTTGCCCAAAGTGTAGCTTTAACAGCTTCGTCTATACTGTCGTTAGCGAAGTAAAGCTTGCGAAGGTTATGAAATTTTACCAGAGATAATGCCACCACGCAAATGAAGTCCTTTCAGGTATGCCATACGAAGAATGCTCGATACACTCCCACTTCCCAGAGGTCAGCGAACCCTAATAGATATCCGGAATTAGAAACTTACATCGCGCCCAAGGCCATAACCATGCTAACTGAGATTTTGCATTGCCGATCCATGTCACTTTCTATCAGAATCCATATCGGAATCAAGACGAAGGTCCAATCGGCAATGACATTGATGATGCCGTATAGCAATCCGGTGGAAAAAATAAGCTTGGGAGGAAGACATTTTTTAGAGCCCAAAAGGCCCAATGCTAATTTGTTAGGCGAACCGCATTGGAAGGCTACGATGCAGACATAGAAGGAGCCGTATACTGCAGAAACTACTAGTATTGTGCGGAAAATATTCGTTTGCCATCGTTTGGTTAATACTCGCATAAAGAAGAGTCCAAGAGATATCTTCAGCGCCGTAGTCGTGAGTATGTAAAAGACTTCTCCAAGTTGGACATACTGTATCCCGTTAGTTGTCTATCCATAGTACGACAACTTCATTCTTACCAATAAAGTCTGCATAACAGCAGCAGGAGTTGCGAGTGTCAGCTCACGGGCTCGGGCAATGATGACCAAGATGAAAGCGCTATAGCTGGTGAAGAGGAACTACTCCATGTAAGCCGTGAGCTTCTTCGGTTGGACATCATTTGACTCACTAAAGTAAGGACTATGGTTGCGTCGTCCCAACCTGGAGACTTTGTAAGGCGCAGCCGCACCCATAGTCGAAGGAGGACCGTTGCCCATCCGAAAACGAGAAGTATTATGATGGCATCGGCCGTGACTTGACCATACACGGCAGCGGTAGATGGATGAGCCATGTCAAACTCGTGGCGAGCCGCAAAAAGTACGGGATCCCGCCGTTAATAAACTACTCTCTAGTTATGGGACGGTGCTGCACACATAGGGCTTAGGGAAGTAACACAAAACAACGGCTTTCCAAGTCCCGGCCTTCCTTGTAGGAGCGATACCAGAACCTCAGCCCTTGCAACGGCTATATAACTTAAAACGAACATTAGAGCATCTCGCGATTGGCTGAAGTAGTTTCCAAGCTAATGGAAGGTACGGCATTGAGATGCCAGACGTTTAATGTTTAACCACAGGGGACTGAGGAACATCGTCCGGCCTGGCTCGTTTGTGACGTTGTGAACTGACAGGATCACACACATGGAACGCGGGAGGGCTATCCTTAGAGAAAGCGGCTGCGAACCGTGAAGAAGCCTTCTCTTGCAAGCTACCACAAAGCACACTGTCCTAAATGGAAGACTTTAAAAAGCTATTTATCCTGCAATACAGAAACGGCATTAGAGCCCGTCGGGGCCTTTCTTTAGTGTTATAATCTCAGCGACATAGCTGTAGCTCGCATAAGATGGGATCGGACCGTCGTGGAGTATCAGAACACCCCAGATGTTTAGAAAGAGACCCTCATGTTTTGAGGGGTGTGCCTTACGGCTTCTTTGATGATAGGCTCTAGTTCGATTGCCCCGCCTATGTTCGGTAACATTTTGAGACTACTCCCGAATAAGAGCTCGCAATGGGCAACCTGAAGGCGATGATGTCTCGACATTTCCACTTTGAGGTCTGTCTCCGACCGTTCCAGGACAACGTTTCAGCGAACATGTGACCGCATCCTGGGCAAGTGCCGCTCGTTTACGCTAGAGCTGAATCTGATTTGATAGAAACAGGCTATGCATCCAAGGCTGCGAGGGGGTGGTGTAGTGGGAAGGTTTGGAAAGTTGCAAGGATGATCGCGGCCCAAGCTCCTTATCGATAGGGTAAAACATGATCCGCCCCGGAATTTCGTGTACTCGAGCCGGCAAAAAATTTTCTCCTCCGTTCCATCCACCAACCTCCACTCGAATTATTGCCTCCGCCTTTTCCATCTCTAAATAATCCTGCATTAGGCTACTATCGCAATGATAGAGCATTCGGAACTTAACTAGGTTCAGATCATGCTTCCTAGAATGAAAGCGCGAGTGGAAACAAAGCATCGGATAAATTCTATGCAATATCACCAGAGACAGCTAAACATGAGCAGAAAGTCCTTCATGACCCTGTTCTATTGTAGGTATGTATGCACTCTTCTCTTTTCTCTCGCATTTCTTTTATGATGAATCAAGCATTATTCACAGACCTGTTCTGAATCTCTATGTTGATTCACTATCTTGACAACTCTCTGATCTCCTCCCTACATTCGCGCGTATGTTATATTGTCACTCGATGCAATTTACTAACTATCGCAGTTATGCCCAGTCAACCTCGAGATGAAAGATGCGTCTCAATGCCATATGATGCTGTCCGCCAACTAGCAGAAGCCATCGCTTTCAACCCTACATCATGACAATGCGGAATACCTCGGTGGGCTTGATTGCTTCTTTGTGTGCTTTGTTCAAGTGCATAACGCGATTTTATCTTGGGGAATCACATTGTCATTTTCTCAATTTTCATTGTTTAGTACCTAAATATATCATCACTATGTGTTCACAATAAACTCTGGGTGCACAAAGCCAACTTCTTTCTCCCATATATTCGTATCCTTCTCATCCCAGTGACCTGTCCATTCTTCCCAGCGATTACACAAATATTCCCAAAGTCACCCGAGATTGCTTAATCCTAACACGATCGTAAAGTCAACTAGGGTAACTCGGGAAATGGCTTGCACGATCAACCCCACCAACTCGAACCCCACAATGCCGACCTCTTATCAACGTAGCTCCACGAAGTCGCAGGATCGACGCCGGAGCTCGACTCCTTCTCGCCATATGAGTGATGTCTTCTCTCTCCTTCAGGGCGTGGAAAATATTGCCGATGAGGAATTGCAACGTCTGTTGAACGGAGATTTTGGTGGACTGCCTCCTGTTGAGCACTCTCAACTGTTGGATTCGAACATCCCATTCGATGATGCCGCGTTCCAACCGCTCTATGGAAATACTGATCTTAGCAACTTTGGGTATGACCTCATGCCAACAGCACTAGCTGCTGTACCTGCGGCTGGTACCCAGATTCAACAGGACTTCGTGTTCGATCCTCATTACACGGCTGGGAGCAACGTTCCACTATACCATGACAACCATGGCTTTGCGCCCCAGAATCTATACACTGATCCTGAGACAGCATACTCTCAGATTCGGCAGCCTTACTTTACTTCGCCATACGGCGCGATCCCACAACAGCATGTAACTACCATCGGAGATGTTAATCAGCAGCTACTTGATAACAGCACCCAACAAGAGGTCTACCCAGAGTATCAGGATGCTACGATATGCGCTGAGCCCATGAATGCTTCGTCTAGACGTTTGCAGCAACGCAAGCGGTCTCGCGCAGATTCAGAAGATTCCGAACCCCCTGACAAACCCTACAAGAAGGCTCGTATCCACTCAGGCGATTCAGCAACTAACTCTAGCCGTTCTCGTATAAGTTTACTCAGCGACTTTACCGACATGAGCGATGTTAGCGATGTTAGCGATGTTAGCGAGCGTAATCAGTTAAAAATAACACGACACACGAAGAACCGCACCTCAGCAGTTACCAAGTACAAGTACGAGAGGCCGATGGCTAGGGACGACCGCCCCTGGGTTCGAACGAACAACTCCACTAAAGGCGCCACAACACGTACAGCCAAGATCAACAACTATGTAGCACGCTACGAAAATCGACCCCACCCTCTCGGCGACTGGAAAGGCTCACAGTTCATGTTTAGGTACACTGAAGATGGCGAGTTCCTACAGAAGAAGATGAGTGCTGCCCAGATCAACGAATTCATCTTGGAATATCCTAATAACGTCCGCGGCGCAAAGTTGAAGCTCTGGATTCAGCGATGCCCCACAGACTCTGCTCTGCGATACAAGTCCGTGACTTGGTCCAAGTGTCGCTTCGAGAACTGCCCAGCACACATTAAACAGACTGGTACCATCCTTCACGGCCATTATCGCGTCGCATTCGACGAGAAGTGGCATAGGGACCGTGAGAACGCCGACCCATTCCTTACAGCTGGATACGTCCACCTGTACTGCATGGAGCGCTTCTTGGACTTCCCGGAGATCTGTCGCAGGGCTGATGTTGAGATTGACACCCGTCAATTGGCCAGCGAACCAAAATCTAGGTTCGCTGCCACTCTCTCCAACCAACCCGAGTGCGGCATTGCCAACAGGTTTATTAGTGCGGCTCGTCATCGTAACAAACTCTGGAAGATGCCAGAGTTTGCGAACTACCCGGCGCCCGACCAGAAAATCATTAGGGGGGGGAAATCGCTTTATCACGAAAACACCCTGACTTGCCACATGCACGCTATTAAAGAAGCAGGGCGACCCCCAGCACAGAGACGCCAGTTTGAGGAACGCGGTCTCTCAGACTCTCACGTCTCGATGCACCTGGGTGACTTGGAAAAGCTGTTCACCGCAACTCCGAGGGGCAAGAAGCTGAACAAGCAGAAGAAGCCCGCGAAGAAGCCCAAGTATGATGTTGATGATGAAGTGAAGAATGAACAGCGTACTCGGCGCTCTTCAAGTCGCTCCAAGAAGTCCAAACAGTGTATTGCAATCGAATCGGACGCCGAGGACGACGTTCAAGATAAGCTAGTTGACGACGACGAACCCGACGACGACTTCAAACCGCAGATGAACTCGCACATCTCACCCCAGCGTTCGAGCACGCGCATCCAGAATTGTCAAACCCGTCCATACTATGGCGAGGACGTTCCATTCTTCGAGTCGAAGCAGCAACCGCAGCGACATCATCAACAGCTTTCTCAGAAGTGTCAAATCTACCCATATTATAGCGAGGACGTTCCATATTTCGAGCCGAAGCAGCAACTGCAGCGACAACATCAACAGCTTTCTCGGTCCAAGATAATGAATATGTTTGAAATCCCACCTCGAGGCCGTCTGCCTAGCCACGAGCAACGCCTAGTCGAGGGGTTGGGACAGTTTGTTGCAAAGAAAGACACCACCGCCCATACCACGAACGAGATCCCCCTAGATCCCGCCTTGGAAATTCACCCGACCACGCCTCACAAAAGCCGCCAACAAAGCAGAAATCTAAGTTTCGGCTCCTTCCACGACCCCGAAATCGAGGGCCTCTTCGACTTCGACAGGGAGTTCGCCGGCGATGGCGAGGACGGGCTGTTTAGACGGCGCTCCCGCGTTAGCATGTCCAAGTCCATCATGAAGCGGCCCAGTTCTTCGAATAGTCGACGCGACTTTGGGGACAGCGAACGTCATGTCTCGATTGGTAAGACGACAACGCGTGAGTTTTATGCTACGCAGAGCCCGCAGGCGGTTGCGTCGGAGGGTAGACGCCAAAGTCTAAGGCTGCAAAATAAGGCCGCGGACCATGTTTGCGATGGGCGTGTGAGTGAGGGCTAGGGTAAGGAGCGTTGAGCGGATTACTAGATTGTGTATGAGGAGGCGATGGATACAAAGCCGTATATGGAAGACAAAGGTGAGGAAGAGTGAAACAACAAAGGTAAGTGCCACCTCGTGGCTTTGGGACATGGTGATTTCTTTTGTCCTCTTGTGTACTTCATATCAACGATTAGCATTTTCTGGTCGGATAAAGCATAGTGGTGGAAAAAAAGCACATTAGAGGGATACGGGGGCTGGACTCCGCCTCATTTGGACACTAGACGGGAGGCTGGATTGATATTGCCACGAGACTTAGGGGAGGCATTGTCGATTACATAATTGAAGCATTTAAATTGTAACATGTGTTCTGAACGTACGTTGAGCTGAAACATTTAGTCCCTAATCGTGTTTTCAAACTACATCCTGCGCCAGTCCTTTACGCGAAATCGCCGAGGAAGAGTTGTAAGTATGAGTGATGAGTCGGATTTTCGTCATCGTCGCGGAACATCTGGTGAAAATATTAGGCATAGAATATGAAAGGTTGTTTTCGGCGCGGCGTACCTCGTCTACAGCCACTTAAACTACTTGTGGCTCATCTCCGGTACTAGTATGGGTTCGCCCTACTAATAATGTTGCTTTGCACAATTTCTTCTTGTCGTACTCAATATCGAGGCCAACAACAGCTTGCTTGTATGTTTGCATTCGAATTAAGAAGGTAGTCTTCAGCCAGTCAGCCTAAACGCTCTTTCTTTCAAATATGCAAATTCGAAAACACCTTTACAAAAGATGCTGCGCTATGTGGTCCCTGGCGAAGTAGCTTGATTAGGCTATAGATTTTATATCCAACACGAGTGATGAACAGTTCGCATACAGTTTGTCTTATCGTTGTCCCCCTCCCCTTCCTGCCGATCCTACTTTACTTGTTCGTAACGTGTTCATCTCGTCGAATATCCAACCGGCAGAGACTTTGTGCGCGTATTAATAACTCCGTCCCACAAATTATTGACGAATCCAGTGACTATCAGAATAATGGCTATGATCTGCCCAAAGCTCCATTCGAAACTCACTGCATCATACTTGAAGAGGTCATATATACTCATGAAGAAGAAGCAGAACGGAGCAACGAAGAAGCCCAATGCGAAGAGGTGTAGAAGTCTAAAACGTAGGAGAATTGGCCTAGAGTCCTTGTAGAAGAGAGCAGAGAGAGGCTGGGAGATATATGATAGGGTTGACAGTTGCCATATTGTCAGGCCGATCATACTAGGCAGGCAGAGTGTGTAATAGAATGCGTATTCTGGGTGCACATCTGGGGGGACTGATCCAGGGCAGATGTTTATAGGCGAAGCATTCCCGCAAGCGTTTGGGTATTGACTGTCAAACAGAGTTGTAGCGCTTGTTTGGCTTGACTTGTTTTGTTTGTTTTCCTTGAACATCTGTGGACTCAAAACCACGCAAAGTCCTAAAATCCAGCAACACAATGAAAGGCCGTACAGGTACCATGACTTCCGTTTGGGGTCGTTTCGATCGGTATTAAAGGTGGCGAGAATGTATAAGTTGAAGGTGATCGGAATGATACTGATTCCGCTTGTCGCCCCAAGAGCGGTAGCATCAAGCAGACCTATCTGGGATTGAGAGTTTAGCACGACCAGCGCTGCAGTAGAGACCGCTATGGCTAAAAAGCATTGGGCTTTGAGAAACTCGACCAAGGCCGAGATGAGGGCATTGTACAATTTCGGCGCTTTAGACGTTTCTTGAGACTCAGTCGCTTGTTCGAACTCAGCATCTCCTTGGGTCTCTAACGCCTGCTGAATTTCCGTTCCTTCCAGGGGCTCGATCCTTTGACCGTGGATTGCTTTGTATTGGTGTTTGATTGGAGCTTTAACATCCTTGCCTTTCGTTCCAGCCTGCAATTCAGCAGCTTCGCGGATAGGGCTGCCGCAGGACGTGCTTGCATGTCTACTACCTGCCTTCCACAAGTATTTCAAGATGATCAAGGCCAAAGGACTTAGCAGGGCGATTCCGATTTGAATGATATAGGATGAGACTATACCAATACCAGCGATGTCGGTATTTGTTAAAGGCTGAGGATGACTCGTACAGATGGACTGTATACATATATCCATTGTGTCCATGTTCACCATGGATCCATTGATGCTGAGAGAGGATGCTGAGCAGACGTGAGGACTTTTCTGCTTGCATCCTTCTAAGCCTTCGCAAAATGCAGAGAGACAGGACGAGATTGTCGAAGTCACAGCCGCGGCCTTAGCAAGACTCGTATCCACGTGGTCCGTAATCAGGGAAGCATTCTGCGCCTCTGAAAGGATGCCTAGCCGAAAATCGTTTGTGACATTGGGGTATAATGCACATTCCCATAGGATGTTCGAAGCAGCCAGCGAACCAGTTATTGATGAAACATTGGTACAGTCGGATACGCATCGTCGGCCAGATGCATCGTCATCGATACAATTCAACTTCCATAGGCGGGAGGACATGTTGAAGTAAGCTTGAACAGGATCTGGAGCCTCGAAGACGCCGCCGATATAGCCGGACCAGGAATGCGACATTGTGGCGCCAGTTGTAGGTAAAACTCGACTTGAATGCTTCGACTGGTGTGAAGGATATCTTGGCTTGTAAGTTCTTTAAATCAACGTCGTTATAGTTGTAGCCTCTCAAGGCCGCTAAAGCCCTCCGGCAGCCTGATTTTAAACGAGATTGGAAAAGACCAAGCCACCAATGAGATATCGATTATGCTAGTGTTTCACCCGCTTGGGGGCTGTTTTTGAAAGTTCAATAAACGTGTCTAGTTTCTATTGGCGCCTAGTGAGGGAGGCTGACATCAGATTGCTCGGATAAATTCAGAGTACATACGTTCAACCGGCAAGTGTTTTCAAAGTTTAAAGCCGTCTTCTTTTACCACGGGGCCATGGATTTAACTCTAGAATCTAAAGTTTTGCGGATAGTCTTAGTAGAGTAGGGGTGCAAAGCAAATACAGTTCTAGACACTCTGAAAGGGACGATTAACAGGGCGCTGTATTGTTTCAGCTGCATACAGCTTTCTAGGGAGATGTATATATATAATTGTACTACATCAGTTACACTTGATAGATCTACAGGGGGAGAGTTAAACACCGGATTCATTCCGGCAGGTAGTTTTCTAGCACGCATGGACAGCCATTAGACAGGAATGTAATTCAGAAGTAATAAGTACATAACTAATTGATGATGTTGACGATTTTTCAAGCACGGGTTATTCCATTCTAGCGAAAATCTCACACGAGTTGAAATTGGTACATCCTAGAACAGTACCTATATCCCCCTCCCCTTTGTAAATAGTAAGACAGCAGTCTCAAATCCATTTCTTTTAGGAGGGTGATACAGAATCAATAATTCATCAAAACGCTAGACCTCATACGAGACCATTATATTTGATAATAGGTTGATTAATTATGCTTGCCACCCCCAGCTCATGGGACGGCTGGAGAATTAAACGTTCGTCAAGATGCCTCGCGGAGGATGAGCATTAGACGCGGCATTGAGTTAAAGGCGACGAAGAGGCTTTCTGATACTACACCACGCGACACGATGGATGGTGCACACATCAAACAAAAACCACTTTTTCTATAATAGTATATACGTAACCCAGCATACTAGAGAAGAGACGCACGATACTCGGCGCTCACCCTACACTCATATACACATGCTGATGAGAAAACCCATCAAACATATTGCATCAGCTGTATGAGCCTTGGCAGTATGTGGGTATTCTATACGCAAAAGTGGCTGAGCTTCCTACTAGGATGATCCCCAGGATGAAATTCCCCAGGATGAAATTCCCCAGGATGAAATTCCCACTGTAGACAAACGTGCTTCAGCACAAACCTAAAACCAGGTCTATATACACGTATGCCGAGCAAGGCACTCGTCCGTTCATTAGTGACAATGTCGAGTCTAGCAGGCAAGACAATAGAAAGGAAAGAGAAGACCATGTAAGATGCAGAATACCAACCATGGCTTTGCTGTATGAACTACGAGTCCATGATCAGCGTACAAATGGTGATGTTCTAGGGTTGTCCAGAGAATTCATGTCGTGCAAGAGCAAGAGCAAATGCAAGATGCACAAACGCGCAGGTACGCATTCCAAGGGCAACAATCCGTTAGTGCAAATCAGTATATCCTTCAATGCTTCTTACAAAGCCAACATCGTAAGTCAAAATCATCTTTTTCTTTCATCATGTGCAAACTCACTTATGTCTTCAAGTAGGGACTTCATACCCACTGATCTCCAATGATACCTCTACACCATGCAATTTCCGGAACCTAGTTCTCGCATCCCCATTCCGATCGACGGCTAGCTCATCAGGATACAATCTAACCAGACGAATAACCTCAGGCTTCGGCAGTCGCATGATGCACACGATCTTGACGTCGGCGTCCACTGGGCGCGTCTCCTGGAGTGACAGACACAAGTTCTCGATGCCCATTTCGCGCTCCCAGCGCAGGAAGGAGGCGTAGAAGGTGTTCTGGCCCATGTGTTGTTGGTGCTGGCCCATGTGCTGTTGGTGCTGGCCCATGTGCTGTTGGTGCTGGACCATGTGCTGTTGGTGCTGGACCTGTTGGACCATGTGCTGGGCGATGGGGCTCGGATTCGGGGGGTTGTTCTGTGTACCGTGGGCATGGGGGACTGGAGGAGGTGGGTGGATGTAGTTGTGTAGGCCAGTTTGTGCGAAAGCCAGGAAGGCCATCGGAAGCGGAGGAGGTGGGGGAGGTGGAGGTGGGATCTGACCGTTGTTGTTGATGTTATTAGAGCCATTATTGGCCGGGCCATTGGCGGGAGGGGTTGGCTGCTGCTGCTGCTGCTGCTGCTGCTGCTGCTGCTGTATCTGCTGCACTTGGGTTCCCATTTGTACCATCTGCTGTTGCAAGGCACCCATCTGCTGTGCCAGCGCATTCTGAGCGGCATGAACTTGGGCTGCAAGCGCGGGAGGTAGTCCAACAATTGCCGGTCCACCAAGCTGCCCGAGCATGCCCGGCGCCCCGACACTGCCACAGCGCAGAAATATCCACAGACTCTTGAGTTTTGGGAGATCGCTCTTGAGCGACCGTTCCTGCGACATGGAGCCGAGATACGTGGTCCACAGTCTGAGGTCCTTCTCGCGGACACGGAAGTAGACCGAGGTGATGAGCGACGAGTACGGCGACGAGATGACGCGGAAGATGTTGCAGTCGGAGGGGTGTGTGAAGAGGAACTTGTTGCCGGTGTACAGTATGGGCGCTGCCTCGTTGTAGACCTGGCGCGAGGTTCTCAGCAAACCCAGCGCCACATTGTGCTTGGGACCCGCGGGCGCAGGCCACCAGAACGGGAACGACGAGATGAGGGCGAAGGTGTAGATGCGGTCTCGCAGCTCGCGCGGCAGCGAGAGCAGGAGCGAGAAAGCGGGGTCTCTGGTCGAGGCTGGCATGGAGGGCGGGGGGTTGGCGTGCGACGCTGGCCGCGGCTGGGCGGGGGCGAGGGGAGGCCCGTCGGCGTCCAGCATGGTGGTATCGGAGGAGCCACTGCTGCCGGTCGAGGAGCGCGATCGAGAGCGAGGTGTCGAGGTGCGGGAGGTCATGATGGAAGAGAGTGGTGAGGGCGGCACCCTGGATCGTCGAATGTTACCGAAGGGCGCGCGGGCGGAGCCAATAAGAGATGAAAAGCCAGGCGAGTGAGTGAGAGCGCGGGCGGCGCAGGGTGAGAGCGGCCGGTGAAGTGAGCCAAGCCGCAGTGTGGGTGAGAAAGGATATGTACAGGCCAAAATGAGCGCAGAAGGAGGGAGTGCTTGGTTCTGGTCAGCGGAGGTGGTGAAGGTGTATTTCCAATATTCGCCGTCCAATCAGAGGCCGCAATCGCTCCGCATCTTAGCTCATGTGTACTTGCATGTGCCCGCACTTCGGGGAAACACTTAATCATCAAACAACATAGGTATCTTATCCTAACCATACACCAAAGGAATTACCTGATCCCCGTCCAGTTCTGATGTATCCTGCAACCTTTCCCTAGCGGACCAAGTTCACCAACCAAACCAACACAATAATGACCAACAGCCTAACTTTTAGATCTTTATGCCTCTTCTGCAGTTCCGGGTCCCCTTGCACATCCAAACCTCTGGGAGCCCGGCCACTTTCAGTAAACGTACTTCGACGTGCTTTCTCTCTATCAACTCCATTGTCTACCGGGTCCACAATCCAAGCCGTGAGGGTCTTCGTAGCAGTTGACAAATGCCAGCCCATCCAAAGGAGGATGGGAGTAAGGACCACTAGGTCTCGCCATCGGTCGTTCAGTAAGGTCCCGTCTCCTCTGCGGAGCCCAATTCGAAGTAGAGCTTGGCCATCACTGGCCAGCCAGATATGGTGGGAGAGAAGGTACGACTCCAGCGATATCCGACCAAGCCATGAGAATAAGGTGCAATAATGGCTCCTCAAGAATTGGTGTGTATTTCGAAATACAACGATTGATACGATAAGACTCCATGAAATGTATGGCATCCACCAGTCAAGATCTCCTTTGCCGGGGGACCGGCGGGTCATCATCCAGAAAACGAGAATGATGAAAGGAGCACTACATATGGAGAGCCATCGAACGAGCCTGAAATCTCGAGCGTCCCCCTCTCGACAGTTTGAGGGTAGGGCTTCGTTCCCGTTTATGATGGCGGTATTCCGGATCTGGATCATCGCCGCAACCATACCCACGTAGACGACGTATTCGCCCATGCCAAAGTGGGACCTCCACTCATCCACATCCAAATCAGCTCGGCAAGTGATCTTAAGGATATAGAGGCTAAAGTCAAGAACTCCCTTTACGTGGATGAAGCAAGCGACTAGCAGTGCAGACGCAAATATCTTGAAGGACAAGAAATGCAATGAGAGGTCATTGGAATAGTTGCCTAGTCGGAGGGTGACATAAATGACCAAGAACCAGAAGCTTGCGAGTGGTGCGAAGTAATACGATGAATATGGTCTGTCCATCATAAATGATAGAAAGACCGCTAGTACATTTAGGCGAAGCAATACGGCAGCTACTCGCTGTAGCGAGTAATTACTCGTCTGCAAAAAGCACATGGTATGACCGTACCCAGAAAGGAAGAGATAAAAGGCCGAGAATACTGGGAACACTCTGTCGAAGTCCGGTGCATCAGATGCCCCGGTATAACGATAGACGAGAATGGAGACTTGTAGCCACCCTTTGAACTCGTCAGACTGAATTCGAGGGAGGAAGGTCTCCTGCACAGCGGAACGAAGGCCATGAGGTGTAGGCGGCGAGGCTCTAATTGTGAATAGAAAGCCCACGACGATAAGACCTATCAGAATTCGAAAGTCGAAATTCGAAAAGTGCTTGGGGAACTTGTCGAGTATTTGAGTCCTGTCGGCCAGGAAACAGTAGCAAATAGCGAGGAAGAACATTGCACCCGCAAAGGGAGCACCTCTAGTTGCAAACGTGGTTTGGCGCCCTTTGCTTTGGTCAAAACACATGTCATCAACAGGTGTCGTAGGCATACCTCTAATAGTCTTGGAAGCAGAAAGAAGTAACATGAGAACTGCAGTGGTCACAATTCCTACGGCCTGGATCCGGGTGGTAGGCATGTAGGGACTGCAGCATGTCCGATTGATAGGATATCCGGCTTCCTGAGTTGCCTTCGCATTGCATCGGAGATTGAGTAGAACATCCGCCATGTTTTTGGCGACCCTGTCAATTACGTGGAGCCCACTTTCGCCATACGTATCAGGGTGACCACGCGTCATGTTTGCATAACTCCATAACACACTCAACCCCTGGCGAGATTGATTCTCTAAGTAGGTGTTCATCGAGTTGATCTTGCTTGGCGTGATTGTGAGTTCCCTAGATGGACTAAGTCGGTCGTATAGAGGTTCCAAGACCGGGGCGAAAAAGATTTGGTCCCCAATATCCTCACAGCTGGATATGCTAGACTTACTCTTCAGATTAACGCTCCCTCTCCCCGAATATGCAGCTGTTGTGATGTTCTCTATGGCGGCTTTGAACTGGACGAGAGAGGCGCCAATTCCTAGATGTCTAGCATGCCACAGACCGGCGCCGATAAGTATGACAACAGGTCTTCGCGATCCAAATTCCACCGCCGACCTCTTTCCAGTATCGTGTTTCTCTTCTGTAGTCTCTGAGTCCTGGTGAATTCGAAATGCGCTCAACTCTTCATATAGCTTGGAGCTATTCAACCACGGATCCCACAAGAACTTCAGGTGCGCACCACCCCTCTCAAACTCAATATCCCCACGCTTCAAGTCTAATTTCTCCCTCTCCTCAAACACCCACTTCGAATTCCCTTCAATCTTCCTCGCCGCCGCCCAAAACACCTGTCTCGTCCCCGAATCCCCGACAAAGAGAATCTTGCCGGGCCCATTGCAAGCGGCGATGTCCCGTGTGCTATACTCGTGTAGTATACATCCAGGCGGCTGCCAGTGAGTGAATGGCTTGGTGTTCTCGAATTGACGGCCTGGTGGGTCGAGCCAGGCGCCGTGGGTGAGGAGGGCGGAACATTTGTGCGGGTCTGCTGTGTCTGCATGGTGGATTAGCGATATAATCTAAGGTCAATTGAGAGTAGAGGTAAGGACAGTGTACCGAGAAATAAATGCCTATACACGTTCGTGAGGAGAAGTATAGATGTGAGGACCGGCGCGACTCTGTTAAGCGCGTCGACGAAGCTGTTGGGCATCAGAAAGCAAAGGTAAGGCATAGTAGGTCATGGGCCGGTGTTCTGTTCTGTATCACAAGACTTCCAAGGGTTCTTTATGCCAATCGAGGAATGCTACTCGGGCGGAATTCGATGTGAACAGAAGGATGAAAAGCAGCCTAAAATTGCAGAGCCGTGTTGAGAGAAGGTTATTTGGCAGCAATCATAGCGACGTGTGTACATCCAGGGTTGCGGCATGCTTAGCATAACCAGGTGTGCCTGTCTATTTGATGTTCTAGGGAAGGGATGTTTACCACCAGTCCAAGTCAGGCAGTCAGGCACGTACCCGCTTCCTGAGGTTGTACAATCGGGCAGCCCTTGCATTTCCAGCTCATATTACCACTTGTATGAATTCTGTTATATGTATTACACAATCCGTGAATGTAGATCTGTTTCTTGTCTTTCTGGCAGCACGAAGTCGGAAACCATTCATCGTCCGAAGAACTGTACAAACGCTCGCAATATTATCATCATAAGAATGCTATAGAAATGGTGTTGGTATCTGGATCGTGTGTACAAAGGGGAACTCTTGGGAGTCTGGATATCGTCTATTATCATCCTATGAACAGTCCAGCATACAGAATATCTGAAGTGTCTTGCACCTTCTTCGACCTCGGCTTATCCCCTAAAGAACATACCGGAAATACACATTCTCCCCATCCGTCAAGTCCCTAAATGCCAACTTATCCCTCTCCTCTTCATTCCCGACCAACGCATCCCTCTTCCTATTCTCCCTCTTCAACACAAAGTATAGGGCCCCAGCCGCCGCAATCGTAATGCAGTAACTAGCCACATATTAGCACCATCTCCATCACAACAACGTAACTTCTGACCCGGTTCAGAGGTTAGAGTCAAACTTACCATATTATCAACCCCAACCACAACTTCGGATAATGCTTCCCTTTCGTCTTACTATTAATCAACTGTGGCCCCACGATATTGCCCACACAATAACCCACGAAGATCGCAGCCGCCATTGCACTCTTCTTCGTAGCGCCGGCAACATTGCTCATACCAATCACAATCGTAAGGCTAACCACCGCGCCAAACGTCCCGATGATACTGTACCCAGCCACCGGCGCGGAAGCATGGTATGTCCAGTCAGACTTCCATATCATCGCGCACCCGGCGATGACAGGCAAGCAATTCAAGACGAGCAGCAGGATGCGGATATTCGGGATCTTGGACGAAAGATACCCGGTCAGTAGAATAGTGACGAGGCAGATGCCGCCAAGGGGGAACTGCCAGAGGATAGATTCGAGCGTCGACCAGCCAAACGTGCTGACAATCAGGGGCCCAAAGCCGGACACGGCGCCGTTGACCGTGTACGCAGATGCCATCATGATGAACACAAGCCACACCTTGATATCCAACGCTGCTTCTTTAAGCTGGGAGACTTTGATCTTCTGGCACCGGACGCCGGTGGCGCCTTTGCGGAGGCGCTCAACAGCCACGATGCGTTCCGTGGGCGTGAGGAACCATGCGGACACGGGCGAGTTGGGGATGAAGAAACACCATACTCCGAAGAGGAACGTGAGACACCCAGCGAGGATGTAGATGTACTGCCATCTCTTCAACGCGCCGCTAGTTATCTGCGCAAAACCGTAGTTCAGTGCCCCACCAAGGATGGTGAATAGGCCAGTAGAGGAGAACCACCATGACTGTCGGAGCGCTTGTTCGGATTGCGTGTAGTAAGAGCTCACGATGGTCATGAAGGCCGTAGGAATAATCGACTCCACAAACCCCAGAAAGAAGCGTTGGGCATACAATCCCTGCCATGTAGTGACAGCAGCAGTGAGCATGCAAATCAGCGACCAGAGGACCACCACGCCACCGAGGATCCGACCCAAGTTGAAGCGTTGGAGTGCAAACGTCATAGGATAGAGTCCAGCGAGCATTCCGAAGTAGAACATTGAGGTCGCCCAACTGAGTCTCGTCGTATTGGTCGTCGGAGGTTTGGTCGACGTGTTGACGATGCTGAGGGAGAGGTCTTTGGTCATGCCGAACAGCACTGCGCTGCCTAGGATAGCTTTGTCGTAATATACCAGGCCATAACCTACAAAGCAGATCACATCTGTTAGTACCTCCTTCTCTCTTCTGGGCGAAGACGAAGACGAAGACGAAGATTATAAACTCACCAATAATCATAGCCGGAATCAGAAACAAGTCAATCTTCCTCAGCACCGTCTTTTCAACCTCGGGATCGATATCTCTCGCATGTTCCCCTACCAACCTAATCGCAACATCTTTATCCAACGACAGAGAACTAACTCCGGATCTCGGTTCGCCATGGCCAAGTGGTGGCGAGCCCGCCGTCCCGCCGCTCTTCTCCCCTTGATAAGTCCCAGCCATCAATAATCGTGGCAGAGAGCAGCAAACAAAAGTGAACTCGAAGTGACCCTGAGAACAAGAGACCGACAACGGAGCAAGGCACGGAAAACCCTCGCGTATAAGTTTTCCAAATTTCTCATCACATCATCCGTCTCCAAGCGCGCCGCCGCGGGATGCGATAGCGCCGCTCTTCAATTCGCTAGCCCCCCATCTCCTCATACAGAACGACATGCAACTTGTGACAAACCTAGCCGCTTTTCTCCCGTGGGGCTGACCCAAGCTCGCGTCGAGCAGGACGTCGCTTGGTGCGGTTCGGGATGGGTCCTCTTGTGCAAAAGCAAAGAATGCACTAGCCTAAGACTAGTTAGCGTATGTTTGTGACTAAGCGTTGCGAGAAAATCCAGATGCCTTCGAATTCGACCATCCCTACGATCCAGAACGCACCTCCAACAACGTGTCCAATAGACCACGGGTACTCGTGCCTCACGCTCTCACTCCTCCACACGATAACTCTCCAATGCAGAGCCGTGTGCTAGTCCATGAAAGCTAGCCACCATAGCACAGTAGTCATAGAATCCCCCTCCGTCTCATGCCTCGCTCGATCTCGCTGTTCCCCATCAGGAGACCTTGAGCTGGATGCACACAGGACATACTCGGTATGCGCCGTGTTGTACGAGACCACATCAATCCCGACGATCTTTGAGTACGAAGCCGTTTGAAAGCACAGTGACGGTCTTTGTAATTTATGAGTCTGGACATACACTTCCACCCCACTTTAATTTCGTCGAGTGTTTTAGGTTGTAATGTGCTTCAAGTCAGACACTTGCATAATGATGATCACGAGAGAACGTTGGTGGTGAACGAGCGGACGGACATAAGAATATATACCATGGCTGGCAATGTGGAACCTTTGCCCTCGAGTAAAGTATAATGAAAAACGCCGCAAGACTCTCCCATGCCTGCCAGCCTATATCCAAGTGCGAATGAACCCCAGTGCAACAAAAACTCCGCCCAATCAACCCAAAGAAACTTGAGTCAGTCGCTTCATCAGTAAGACGCAAAGAAATTCCATGGAGCAATGCTCGCTTCAACGCCAGACAAGCCCGGACAATCATCCGAGTCAAATGTACAGTACGAATACAGTATACAGCTTATGCATGCTAGCCCGCCGTATCCATACACAATTCATGCTTGGCCCACCCGTTCCAACTTTCCGTGACAGAGGAGATATGCTGAGAGATGGGTATAGTTAGATCCAGGAGAAGACCACCTGAGGGTTGGTCGAGATAGAGATAAAAGGAAATGGGGAGTATGTAAAACTCATCTGCGACCTCGTCGCGAGGAGCGAGAGTTCTGGGTATCGCTGCGAATTCGAATTTGCGGGCCTTGATTTGGTGGTGTTTGCGCAATGGCCGCGTCGTAACTTGGGATTGGAGGCTCGGGTTCCGAATAGTTCAACAGAGGCGCCTGCTCTTCCCAATATCCATCTTCGTTACTTGTTCTTCTGCTGAGCTGAGGTGAGCTTTGAGGGCTGCTATACTCGGGTGGTAGGTCTCCAGGTTGTAGGAAACCAAGACCATGGACCTGGTGTTGGGCAGCTCCAGCTTCTGTGCTGGTCCCTTCGCCTATATCCTCGTTTGAATCAACGAGGCTGAGTTGGGCCAAGGAAATATCTGTTGGGCTCCGTTGTGGTCCTGGGCTTGTCGGCTGATTTCGTCCAAGGCGCATCTGTTGGCTAATGCTCCGCGCGTGGCCATATCCAGAGGGGATATATCCGCCACCCATTCCTTCCCGTACACCCTCACGACCTCCTTCCAGTAATATAGATCCTTGTTCACTGCCATAGGGCGGCGGAGGGGCCAGACTCCCGGTCATTGGCGCAAGACCCCACTTCTTCACATTTGCTTCGATGAAGACGAATCCCATTTGACCGAAGTTCACGTGCACCTGACAAGGCCCGTTTGCGCCGACGGTGGGAAAAAAGTTCTGGGTCTTCAAGCCATGTGCAACGTCGTCCAGCTTCTTCCCGTTTCTCGTGAAGAAAAGTGTGCCAGTGCGAGGTCGATATCCAACGCCGATAACATCTCCTTGAACGTATGCAGGACCGTATGGGGTGGGGGAGAAGGGCTGATTATGTCGACGCGATCCGTGGGACATGTATGCTAATGACCATTTGTGGAAGCCTAGAAGGGATCTGAGTCAGAAATATGGCCAAGGTAAATACTTGAATTGCGAGCGTACCTGGAAGTCGGAACAGCGGATACGGTTTTGTGGATACGCCAATAGCGATATGAGTGTTCTCCGGCTTGTCGTAGATTTTCGCCTCCCAGTAGTAAACCTCGTTTTGTTTCGGTATTGGTAGATTGCTCTGTACGCTGCACTCGGAATCGAAGAACTCGATCTCAGTCCGGCCCTCGACAAAGCAGTTGGCGATTTCAAGCTCGGGCTCGAATTCCCACGCAGAAACGCCCTTCTCTTGTATTGCCAAGAACTGTGATAAGGAAATGTCGGTTTGTACGGATTCTGGCGGGTTGGCCTGCACGAAAGCTGTAAACGTCAGCGAAGAGTCCGCAACACGCCATGGTGGAATAGCCTATGGCAATGAGAACATGTGGTCGCTATCTTACCTTTGGCCCGCAAATACTCTATCCGCTGTATGTCGTCCATATCCTCGAGCGCCTCAGCCTCCTCCTTCGCAAACTGCTGCTCATCATCGTACTCTCCCGGCCGGGTTATCCGGTCCAAGAAAATGCGTCCCTGCTGTGTATATCGGAAGTAATAGACGACAACGGCGAGAATGAGCACGAATCCAGCGGCACCAAGAACGGAGAAGATGCCTATCATGATGCCCTTTACCGTGGACCCGATGTTGTTGTACTCTATCCGCACGGAGTCGTCCAACGGTTGCTGGGTGGCTTGGGTCGTCTCGAGGACGATGGCAGGCGGCGCGGACGGTGCATGGTCGATTGGGAGATAGGATCTGGAGAGAGTCGTCGGCGGCGATACCACCCGTTGGGCGTCGTGCGATAACATGGCGGCGGTGTGCTATGGTTCTCCCAGCGGAATGGCGGAAGAGCGAGCGCCGTGTAGGTATCGCAGACAACGCGAGTGGGCGCAGCGACGGTCGTGGAGTCGTGCGGTGCGCTGTGTCGGAAGACGTGAATGCGCGGCGGGGGCCAAATGCGGCCGATCGTGACGTTAGCGTACTGGCGAACTGACGTACGACGATTGGCAGCGGACGCCGTCGGGATAGCGATGATGCGATGGAAGCGCTGCACTACGAAGTATGTCGATGAAGGCGAGGGCGCGCGGTGTCGAGTTCGGTCGGTCAGGAGTGCGCTGGTATGATGGTGCTGGGCGACGCCTACAACTGAGACACTTGATGCAGTAGAAGACAACGCTTGGCTCTCTTTGCCACACCTCCACCTCTAGCTGCGGCGGCGTGTGCGAAGCTTCCGCTCGGCCCGGTGCAGCAACTCAGATCGCCCTCGAGCAGTTCACCCGGTTTCCGCTGTGGTGATGTTGACCACCGCTGCAGTCAGCCGGCCAGTTTCAAAGGCGCTGTGAATCCGGGAGGCGTGCCACGGACGCATGTTCCTGCCCAGGCACTTCTCGACACCTGAATCCTGCCACCATCATCCTTGGAGACAACAGTCGCGCCTTGCAGCATATATTTAGTACCACCCTGTGTCCCGCGGCTCGCCCTGGAACGCGCGGTAGAGAAATAGACACTCGCGTACACACGTCATCCAATCAACCACTGCTGTTCTCGCCATTTCAGAAGTGTAGCATGACCTGAAACACTGAAATTGCGGGGCGCAGAGCCGCCCTGGGTACAACCTATCCACAGACAGGAGCCGAATCAATCGTGGAGAATGCTGGATGTCGAATCGCTGTCTTGAAGGTGTACGGTCTCTGCGGCTATGATCCAGCGTCGTTGCACAAACGGCAGCCTTGCTAGAGTTCAACAACCCAGACACTCATTTCGAGTAGAATGCTCTTGCTGTCTCAAGCAAAAGACAGCTGAACGGAATATGCCTTTTCGTGTTATGGTTACTACTGTGCTAGTATTCGTTAAGGAAGTTTTATTGGCAAAGCTAGCAAAGAGCTAGAAGGATTGAAGTAGCTCGGTAACGCACAACTATAGTTAATAAGAGGACTTTATTACTATAATAGTATCCTTGTAGGATAGCTAGAATGATAATAAAAAAAAAAGGAATTCTTTGGAACATGAAGGACTATCTCGCCCTCCAATCTACGGTGCGATGCCTGGAGGGAAGCATCTAGGCACCTGGCGTGGCAGAGAAATATTGCCTGTTTTTCCAAGGTCCTTGCATACCACGCGCCATTTCAAAGTAATATAAAATTCACCAAGGCAGGGCGGTGCGCCGAATTAGAACACGACTGCGACGTCTACACCATTTCAGTGTTCTCGGATGCGGTGCATTGAAGTTGAAGTTGAAGACCAAGGAAGAATGCTGGGAAATTCCGGTGATCAATTGCGGATAAGTATGGAAGGGAGTTTCGCTCAGCAAAGTGAAGACAATTCTATTCAATCAATAGAACACGCTTATGAAGCCTGGTTCACTTGAAATTCGATAAAAGCCTAGAATTGCGGCTCAACCACGTGATTAGCACAGGCGACAGTGACTCGAGTGGGAATGAAGAGCTACCGGTAGTCCCCGTCCCCAGAGGGTCTAACTAGCGCTCAAGTGGAAAATTAGGTGCCAGACTTGAGTTCAAGCGTTGTGTGGGAGACGGAACCGAAAGTCGTTCAGAAGTATACTGACTCAGAATTGGAAATTACGCAGGAAGGCATGCAAGGCAGACACCACCATCACATGGCGCGAGTGGCGGTATAGCTTCTAGCAAGTAATTTCTAACTGTCTACCGACAGGCCTACAAAATCACAGATGCTGCCCATATCAGGCATTCCGCCTACCATAAGGCCCCCAGCGCCGAGATACCGAGACGGCGATCAGCCTATAATTAACAAAATGAAGTCACTCTGCGGTCGGAGCAAGACTCCAATCCAGCTTTCCCCTTGCGTACCGGTATCAACGGCATACCGGCAGATAATTCGAGTTGGCAAAATACACAGGAAAAGTTCACTGGCGTTAATGTCCACTTCCTAGCAGCATGTCCGCTAATGTTACAAGCCTACTACCCTTCTGCCTTCATAGAACGAGCAGATACGTCATGATCTCCATTTTGAGCCCAGGGAATGGAAGGCCCCGTTTACAACAATAGGGACGATGTTACGCTATCAAGTGAATTGAAACATACCTGGCAGGCCGGCTGGTTATACGCTCTCTACGACTGGAGAGTTGAGATCCAGTACTTTGGAGCTAGGGAGAAGTCCAATCTTGTTTGGCGCCTTGGTACTCGCCGCAATGTTGTTATCAAGGAGTTTGAAATATCACCAAAACAATGCGAGGTCGCTACTTGTCAGAATGTAACCACAGCAGACTTCTCGCTAAAGGGCATATCCGACCCGGCTCCTGTTCGGTTGAGCGACTGTCTGAGGCCCAGAGACCAAAAAACCAAAACGATTAAAGTAGTCTGCGAGCCACTTATATAATCGTTGGAGGGGATTTTACTTCTATAATACTTCAATCACTACCCTTGCGGCTGTAACACCACAATAACAATCCTCCTGTCGACGTCATACCAAGATTTACGTACAAGCTCAGGCCAGCCAAGAATTTCCCTTCAGGCATGAAATCCTCTTCAACTTGGCAACTCTACAAAGGTACAAGCCGGGGCGAAAATCTATACCAAAAGGAATTTAGCAGAAAACGTCCAACACCACCCGCTGCCCGAGTCATGTGGGAGGCCTTAACAATCGCATAAACTCCAACATTGAACCCCAAATACGGGTGCAAACCTGTTTGATCTACACGCGAGTATGTTGTTAGTGAAGAAATATAAGAACGCCGGCTCCGTTCCACGATGGAGAAAAGACCCGCGACCTTCAGACGCAGAAATCACACCACCATGACGAAACTCACCTATTCCCTACTCTCCGCGACCCTGATCGCTCTCTGCACCGCCCAAGCAAACAACACAAACTCGACGGACAAATGTCGTCCCGACGACTTCGACGTCTTCGAGTACGTAAATGCAACGACAAACCTCACAGTCCCGGGTTTCACACCCCCCGGGTTCAGCGCGCGAAACTGGACAATCAACTTCGGACTGCGCGACGAGCGCAATGCCTCGGGCGACCAGAGCCTCGACCAGCTGCTGATGTGGATCGATTCGACGGCGGGAGACGAAGACCTGTTTGCGGAGGACCTGCCATATACCGGGTGTTTGCTCGAGATGAGCATGGTGCAATATAAGAAATCGAACGGGGGCACGGGAGAGGACTCGTGCAAGGGCGTGTTCAGCGACAAGTGCTACAACGCGATTCTGGACTTCGCAAAGTCAAGCGCGAGACAGGAAATAGGCGTCAAGCCAACCGGGCAGTGCTTGGATATGTTGAACTTTGTCAAGGACTCTTGCGATCAGGGTAGTGAAGGGTGGAGCACCACAGGGTCGACTGGGTGTACGTTACTGGGCCGTCTGGCCGTGAAATCCTCTCTACGTCCAACGCTTACTGACATGTGCTTGCAGTGTTATTCGGAATGGGAAATGACACCTGCACTGATCCGGGTGTCGCAGAAGGGAGCGCGCTGCGTGCTCAATTCGGAATGCAAAACCCGGCTGGGACCTATGGAGACTTCGCTCTCTATGAAAGATTGGTCACGAAGGCAACTCCCGTGATGTTGGTTGCTTGGTTGAAGAACAAGACGGAGAGTGGTGAGCAGTGGGGCGATGCTAAGCTCCTGTGCCCAACTCCAAATCAGATCTCGCCTGGGAGTAAAGCGGTTTCGGGAGCGATGAGGTCGATGAATGCTGGTGGAGCCACCTACGTTGCGATCTTGGTCTGTGCCGTAATCTTCTTTGGTATGTCATAGTGGAGGAGAGCTCTTGTATATATGATGAATGAGACAACATGTAAGAAAGACTAGTATTGCTAAGAGGGAGGATATCAACCTTATCGAAGAAGCAGGATCTTTGTATAAAGGTGTGGCTTCATCTGTGATGTGATTCGGACGAGCTTGTAAGCAGATGTATTAAAGAAGAGGATCGATCGCGCCTGTCGAGGTGATTTAGTGCTAGGATTGCGTCTTCGAGCTTATCGTAGAGTTTGTTCTCGAAGGAAGTGCGCGTCTGACCGTCAATGCGAAATGCATGTTTTGACACAACACCACAAGACAAGCAATAAGAGTTAAGAATACTCGGAGAAATTTGCGTTGAGAGAACTCCTCCCCGATCATGTCAGTGGCCGTTGGTGACCCTTACACTCTGCTGTCTGCCTACTTCCGCTTTTCGGCTACTAAAGTAGAGCGGATCTGCAGGGGACCGATTCCCCCTCGATTCGTAAGAGATACGGCATCGACCCGATGGATGTGCGACTTCGACTTGGGATCGAAGACCGGTGCTGTCCTTCTCGTGTGCCGAGAATGAAATGTTTCGTACAGTGAGACTCAGCGATATAGGAACGTTGCATTCGCTTGAGTATCCTTGAAGAAGTATTCCGGAGGTCATGAGGGCTTATCTCATTGCAAGTGTGGATTTTCTTGATCCGCTGTACTGGATCTTCCCGGGGGGCTGTTTGGTTAGTGTAACAGCAATATCGGCCGTACGCAGAAGCGCAAGTAAAACGGAATATGAGAAGGGAATCCCCTAGAAGCACAACAACCAAGAGGGCAAGTGTAGAATATCTACAGAGAGATTTTGATTCATATCTTTGGCTAGCCCCTTTCAACACCCCGGCTCTAGATGCAGCCTGTGACGCAAAGCTTTACTGCCTGCCCCTAAGCGCAGAATAGAAATGGGAACTTCCAGACGACTAACTTTGTATTCACTTAGCTTATGTGATGAGCCTTCGTTGCCAGTAGACGTCACGAGCTTACCCATCTTATCCTTTACCAACAGTGCAATCGGTCATCCTCTGGCTGGTGAGTGGGTCTCGTCACGACGCTTTGATTAATTCTCAAGGTCGTGAAACGTTTCTGCGCATCATACTAGAGAGTATACGGGATTTCAAGCGGAGTGGTTGCATTGGCCTTGAATTTGGTGGCACTTGAAGGCTAGAAGCCTTCAAGTCAAAGTGGAAGCAAAAACCTGATAGTTTGACGTTATTAGCACGAAATATGATACTCTTCCTATTATGTAAATGCACAGATACAACTGGGAGACCTCGTCAAATGTTGAACTTGATCATTTTGTCAAACCCCAAGACTGATACCGGGTGTTACGCGCTGGAGGTGTCCAACCTGATGAAAAACCTGAGATGATCTGTGTCAGCTCCGAGGGCGTAACGACGTCTTGACTGTTGCCTCCTTTGAGGTCTAGGTGGATTGGCGATGTCGACAAGAGGCAATACACTTATCGAAGTGAGTTTATAGCCCTGCATGTGTCTAACCTTCATAATCTACGCCGATTGACAGGGAAGAGTGCCCTTCTGAGTCCTACCATAGCCACCAAGGCAGAGCAGCACATGAGTGAAGGCCGTATGAAAATGGAGATTACAGAGCGCTATCTTCCCCCTATCACATGCATCCGCTGTGGCCATCCTGGTTGATGTCGCTCTGGGATCTCGTACTCCAGCTTGGGTCTATGCCAGGCCCACTTGGCCAGCCAGAATGGAAGATGCTGTTTGCGTACCAGAATATGGGGACATGAACTGTCCCGGATTGTATCACTGGCCAATGATATCGGATGATTAGACGGCCGAAAGACCGAGTTCCCCTAATCTCTTGCCAGAGGACATGGCCGGCTGGATTATGCCAATCCAAGCTGCGATGCCACTGACGACATAGAAATAGCCTCCCACTTGCTGGGATTGAGTTCGAAAGCGCGGATCGGGCATCCAGGGCCTTGGGCACCGACTGTCGAGCACTTAGGGTGATGACCAGAGAGGATCTTCCCCTCCATGGTCGAGATGGCTTGGCTAGAGATTGATTGCCCTGTCCAGATTTGAAGATGACGAAGGAAAAATGTCATTCGGGAGAGGGCGGTGATGGACCTGCAAGTGCCGTGCAACAAGATGAATGCGTCCGGGCCTCTGAGCCACGTGAGGGATAAGCCTACGTCCTGGGCGACAGGCCGTAGACGTCGGTGTTATTGCAGAGAGGTGGACAAGAAGCGGCCGGCCGTCGCGGGCAGAGAGGGCAGCAGTGTGGGTGCGAGGCGGCCAGATGAAGATGGCAGTTGAGATGGGGGAGCAGAGGTGCAAGGGCGGCCTCCTAACCGAGTCGGTACTAGTGGGCGGGCCCTCCGCCAGAGCGCACTCTCATTATTCCCCGCCGACGCCTGCGCTGCCACGACGGTCGCTCTTCTGCAGCTTCCTCTGCCCTGTCACCGTCGCCGCCTCTTCTCTCGCCCGTTGCACCGCAGTTTCATCGCCCTCTCTTTGTGCTCCCGACTCCTCCAGCTAGATTCAGGGCCGGTGCGACCCCGCCTGCACGTAGCCGCCGCCCGCGTCATTGGCAGGCGTCAAGCAAACTCTGGCTGCAGCCCAGCCCACGCAAAAAATAAGACGGCCAGGCATCGTTGCTGGAACTGGCAGAAAAATGATTGCGACCTTGTAGGACAGCACCCACTACGCGAGCTCATAGGTAACGTCCCCCATCACCAATTCCTCCTATGAAGCTTTCGCATGCCCGGCCATGCTAACCATGCGCCCCACCAACAGCACCCTCGACGCCCCAATCCTCCCCCGCGCTACCAACTCTCTGCTTCGCTACCGGGCCTATATAGTAGTGGAGAGCCCCCCTTCCTCAGCGCTTCGTGCCCCCAAGCTCTTGTTGAGCAAACTCTCAGTCGACGCTTTGTGCCCCCGGGCTCTTATCGAGCATGACTTGGAACCCCGAGGACGAGCCGACCAGGCAGCTCGTCCAGTGCCTGAGAGACTCTCTCAGTGGGCATGATGTGACGGCCATGAAGAATGCCGAAATCGTCAGTCTTGTCCTGGCTCGCTGTGTGCTCTTGTCGCGCTGACCGTGTTGGGATCGTAGTTGCTCAGGTCGGCCAGACAATCGCCCGATATCGACAAGTACCTCGCATATATCTTCTCTAGCACGCAGCCTCCGCCTCCCGTGGCGAGCATGGATCCTACTCACTACTTCCAGGCACGCGCCGCCGCCGCCGTGATGCTGAAGAACGACATCAAAACCTCATACAAGACTATTCCCGACTCCTCCAAATCCTACATAAGATCGATAATTTTGGTCGGCCTACAGGACCCGAGCTCGCAGATGCGGGGCTACGCCGGAAACGTCATCACTGAAGTGGTGCGCCAGGGTGGGATCATGGGATGGCCGCAGGTGCTTTCCGACTTGATCACTTTGGTCAGCAATACAGACGGGAATGTGACACCACACGCCCAGGAGGGCTCCATGAATGCTCTATTGAAGATCTGCGAAGATAGTAAGAAGGCCCTCGACAGGGATTATCAGGGCCAGCGACCCCTGAGTTTTCTCTTCCCCAAATTACTCGAGTTTACCGCCAGTCCTCTGCCCAAGGTGCGCGCTGATACGCTCGCGTCTATCAATCTTTTCATCCCGGACAAACCCGAGGCCGTTCTGACAAATCTGGACGCCCTCTTGCAGCAGCTTTTCCAGCTCGCTAATGATTCGAGTGAGGACGTCCGGCAACACGTCTGTCGCTCCTTTGTCCATATAGCCGACATCGCCCCTCAGAAGATCGTTCCTCATATGGCCGGCCTAGTAGACTACATGGTCACCCAACAGCGGAACGTTGACAACGCGGACCTTGCCTTGGACGCGGCCGAGTTTTGGCTGTGTGTGGGCGAAGATGGAAAACTGCGCGACTCCCTGGGGCCTTTCCTCCCAACAATCGTGCCTGTACTGTTGGAGAGCATGGTGTACAGCGAAGACGACATCCTGCGTCTGGAAGGAGAGAATGAGGACGCTGAACTCGACGATCGGGAACAGGACATCAAGCCAACCTTTGCCAGTAGCAAGTCTGCCCGGTTGACTGCCAACGCCAATGGCGACAACAACACTGCGAGCATTAACGGCGGCGCTGTCTCCTCTGCGACTCTCTTCGACGATGGCGACCTCAGTGACGGAGAAATCGATGAATTTGACGACGATGACTCTTCGGGCGATCCAGAGGAGCAGTGGAATCTTCGCAAGTGTTCGGCGGCAGCGCTAGATGTACTTGCGTCAGTATTTCATGAGCCAGTCTTTCAGGCCACGCTCCCTTACTTGATAACAAATCTCAATCACACGGAATGGCAAAACAGAGAAGCCGCTGTCCTTGCTCTTGGAGCCATCGCCGATGGATGTATGCAAGTAGTCGAGCCGCATCTTCCAATGCTTACGCCCTTCCTGATCACGCTGTTGCGTGATCCTGAGCCTGTAGTTCGGCAAATAACATGCTGGTCCCTCGGTCGGTATTCCGGGTGGGCCTCTCATCTCGACCCACTCGGGAAACAGCAGTTCTTCGAGCCCGTGATGGACGGAATATTACAAAGAATGCTTGACAACAACAAACGGGTACAAGAGGCAGCGGCATCTGCCTTTGCCAACCTCGAGGAGAAAGCCAACATTCAACTTAAAGACTACTGTGCCGTCATCGTGCACCAGTTCGTCGAATGTTTCGCAAAGTACAAGGATCGAAACATGTTTATTCTCTATGACTGCGTCCAAACTCTTGCGGAACATGTTGGACCAGCACTTGCTAGGGAGGATCTGGTAAACATCCTAATGCCGGCGCTCATCCAACGATGGAACAAGGTCTCAGACCAATCTAGGGAGATGTTCCCCTTACTCGAGTGTCTCTCATATGTTGCCACCGCTCTTGGTCCATTGTTTGCTCGATATGCCCCTGGTATTTTCACACGGTCTATCAATATCATCCAGCGCAACCTCCAGGAGATTCATCTCGCTAACGAAAATCCCGGATTGGAACTTCCCGACAAGGACTTCTTGGTGACCAGTCTAGACTTGCTCAGTGCCATCATTCAGGCTCTAGACTCACCAAATAGTGCCCAGTTGGTCATCAATACACCACAGTTCTTTCAGCTCTTGGCGTTATGCATGAAGGACCCAAACAATGACGTACGGCAGTCTGCGTATGCACTGCTCGGGGACTGTGCTATATACGTCTTTGACCAATTGCGACCATGCCTACCGGATATCTTGGAGATTCTCGTTTCGCAGCTTGAGGTTTCCCAGGACATCGTCGATGCCGAAGAGACGGGCTACTCTGTGATCAACAACGCATGCTGGTCTGTAGGAGAAATCTCAATGCGGCATCAGGAAGGCATGCAGCCCTATGTTGAACGACTTCTTCAGAAGATTGCGACCATTTTGTTCAATGAAAAGGTGCCCGAATCGTTGAACGAAAATGCTGCTATTGCTCTTGGAAGGTTGGGATTGGGAAGCTCACAACATCTCGCCGTTCACCTTGCCCAAATTGCGCCCCCTTTTCTCCGAGCGATCAAAAATGTGATGTGGACAGACGAGAAGGGCCATGCGCTTACAGGCTTCATGCGGATCATCCTCGCAAACCCACCGGCCATGGAACAATCTCTCTTGGAGTTTTTCAGCGAAATGGCCAAAGCGAATCGGAGCCTTGTGACTGGACCAGGAGAGGACCAGAAGGACTTCAGAGAGACATTTCAACAGGTGAGTACACGATGTGGTGGCGTTAGCCAAGGACTGATGCTAACATTATCGACAGGTGCTCGTGATATACAAGCGCATGATTCCAGACTTTGACGGCTTCCTTCACAACCTACCGCGTGAGGAGCAGGCCAAGTTCCGCGAGCTGTATGGGGCATGAAGATAATTTCCAATCTTTGACACGGGAGCTGCAGGCGTTGGGTGCATGGGTGAACCATGGCTGGGATGTGTTATGACATGAAGACGGATAGCCGTCCCCGGACACCGGGCAAGCCAAGGTGCACTGGCTAGAAATGGTGTGCACATGAAAGAGGTATAGGAAAGGCGGGGTTTGGCATCTATAGACATTTCAGCGAGTTCTATTTGCGACGGGGTCCCAAGAGGGATTCCCCCCTCTGGTTTGGTTTACAAGACTCAGAGCGACTGTTAATCGACATTTCTCGGCGTTCTTGTTGGTCGCGCCTACTCGAATGATATATATAGCACTAGGTAGCCGTCCCAATTCTACAGCGGATTCGATATTGACCCAGTATTGGTTTCGTTTGCAGCGGGAAAGAGGAGTACAGTAGTCTCGGACGCCATGTCCGACGACAGAAGGAGACGTGGGCGTTTTGGCGTGGGCGTTGTGGCCTGGGGTGGGCGAGGCGTCTAGTGCAACGGGGGGGTTGGGATATAGTGATCGCTTTCCATAACATGGCACGATATGGTGGAGCGATGGGTGACATCAGATATGCATGGACACTGTACACATGTTCCAGGCCTGACCACCACGCGAGGCCATGTATGTAGGTAGCAAGGAATGGACATTGCACTATGGCACTGGCACTTGGTTGTGGGCTATAAATATAGCGGCAATGGTTATTCCCCCCTTCCACTAACCTGGGATTGTGGACTGAGGGTTGCTGGGGTTCGCACACGAGGAGCTAGGTATGTATGTACTGTAGGACGGCGAGGCGGGCTGCGGGTTAAGATGGGTATGTAGGTGGGTGTGGGGTTGGGGTTGCCGTTCTCGAGGCTATTCTCTGATACATATTGATGGGAATGGCATGGTGCCGATACTGCAGGTCTTTTTCTCATCCATGGGATTGCTGCTACTTCTAGACGCTAATAGATGGGGAACCCCATGCCGCGGAATGCAGGTGCTGCCCGCCGCGTGTAGGCCGTTATCAAAGTGCCTCTTACCGTACTATTATGACTCTGTGACTTTTGAGTTTGGGATCCCATGGAGAGAGAGAGGGAGAGAGAGACACGGCACGGAGGGCGTCGCGCGAGGAATTGCAGCGCTTGGACTTCAGCTGCAGTCATGGCGCGGTGCTATATTCGACACACTGGAGAGCCGCATCGTGGGTTTCATCGCGCGAGCGATGGGCAGGACGTGCGCTCTGGCAGGACCCTGGACCAGCTGGAGGGTCTCTCGAGCACGAGCACGGCGACGGTCGGTGAAGATGGAGAAGATCGGAGGGGCTCTCTCCAGGGCTGGCACGCGCGTGGTCCGTGGCCATGG